>CACRXP010000271.1:150684-162558 GCA_902702965.1 Spirometra erinaceieuropaei | reverse complement strand
GAAGGCAGAATAAGCCCGAAACAGTGCTGTATCAATCTACCCGCATTCTCTGTCGTCCCTCCTCGCTGCTATTATGACTTGGCCGACTTCGGCCTGGTAATTGGTTGCCTGTTCGTGACCTTTGCCACACATACGGAGCTTGTTTGCTTTGTGAAGCCAATAGATCGGTGTGCGCCCATTCCTGATTGATAAATACCCGATCTGCAGCGACAGAGAATGACAGGTGGCGAGGCACTGATGAACTTCGGTTCGATGAAGTGCTTATGACCCATCTGGTAGGCCTCAGTGGTGGACCGACTGCGCCAGGTGCGTCTGTGCGCATGTTTGTGTTTCTGGTCTCAGCTGCTGGTGGTCAGGGTTATGATTGGCTGAATGAAGGCAGAATAAGCCCGAAACAGTGCTGTATCAATCTACCCGCATTCTCTGTCGTCCCTCCTCGCTGCTATTATGACTTGGCCGACTTCGGCCTGGTAATTGGTTGCCTGTTCGTGACCTTTGCCACACATACGGAGCTTGTTTGCTTTGTGAAGCCAATAGATCGGTGTGCGCCCATTCCTGATTGATATATATATATATATATATATATATCGAACGTATTATATCGAATTGCGAATATAGGTACCAAGTAAAAGTCCAGCCACGTGTTTCGCCGATATTCTGCCGCTGCGTGACACAGCTGCGAGCGTTTTGGCTCTTCAGTGGGACCCCCCAGTGTTTTCTATGCGGTTTTCCCTATATGAACTCCACAGAATAACCCAGTGAATAAATTCAGAAGTTACATAATGCAGTATACAGGGTTTAATCTCCGATACACGACTTTTTAGAGTCGTTTCCCGGAGACTTCATTCCATGTCCTGTATTGGGCAATTTCTGAAATTATTCATTTTATATATACATATGTTACAATTAAATTGCTCTCTGGGAAAGGAAAGAGGCTTTGCCTTGTAACTTTTCGACGCTGATGCCCCAGTTTGTCGTCGTCAGACGTTGAATAAATAAGCGAAAAACAGATAACATTTCACATCTTAAAGACCAATACTTGTTCTGTGTTTGCGTCTTCATGTACCATTTAGTTCCGGTCTTTTCCATTTTTTCTCCGATATTATTAGATATGACACCTAACGCATTATTTCGGCTGTTATATGTGCCTCCTGAGTGCACGACTTCGAGATACCCTGGGTCTTTTTGGACTGGTAGACGCCGGTCATACCAGTTTATTCGCGTGTGAATGCGTGCCGGCTATCTAGGGTATTCATGGACACTTGATACGGGGACGTGGGCGAACAGTCAGCAGGGAACATAAAGATGCAAATCTACGTGGCCGCATCGGGTTCGCTGGTATCTGTGACATAACAATGGATTGGGAATGTACAGTTCAGTCACAGACCAATCACAGTCTCATCTAACGCCGTCATCTGAGAGCATGATTTTGAGATACCTTCGACCTTCTTTGCAATGGCAGACGCCGGCCATACCAATTTTGCCCCATGTCAACGCCTGCCGGGTATCAAAGCTACGCACGGACAGTTGATAAAAGATTGCTGGAGGAACATACAGGTGCCCTTGGGTGAAAGGGCAATGCACATCTGCGTGGGCGCATCGGGTTCGCTGGTATACGTGAACTAACAATGGATCAGCCATCTGCAGTTAAGTCACAGCCCAATCACAGTCCCTCGTTTCCCCTCGACCGTGCCTGTTAGTTGTCCGACGACTTAGAGGTTCCGGCTTCATCACTAATGGAGTTGTGGCCGGACAAATTGGTAAGAGTGCAGCAAGCCAGACGCGGACAGCTGTTTCACGATCGTTACCGATCATCAGTGCGTCATAGGCCTTATGAAGCGAGGTATATAAACATGCCAGGTAAACGTGTGACCCTCAGTGGCAGACAAACCAAAGACATAAGGACTTGGAGATCTTTTTGTTGTTGATCACTTGGAACTCCCTCGAGTCAGCCTCCTATCACGACGGACCTTCTGTATCCCGCAGAGACGCGGAGGAATAGAAGTCACTGAGGGCTGAAGTTCCGAAGACTGCTCCGAGTCAGTAAGACAGAACTATTAGGACAATCCTTACTCTGGTCGAGAGAGTACAAGTAGCTCAGAAGGCAGTGGCAGCCATTGTTCAGCTAAACCAAAGGCCGCCTATTGTTCGGCAGTGTGGGGTGTGGGCGTTAGGCATAAGCCATGTCACACTGAAGTCAACGGGGGAAGAGAAAGATGGCGATTGCCGTCAGGATGTTGGTAATCTAAAGGGTGCGTCGTAGGCGCTGCAAGCAGTAAACTGGCAAGAAGGTCCGTCCGCTGTCACCACAACCATTCTGTGTTATTAACTGTATTATTTTGTTATGAAATTAGAGGGAATTCCTGTATGAGGGTAAAGTTGCCAGAATGGGACTCAAACTTCTACGATTTCCCCAACCTGGACGAGGTGTATCGACTGGAGTGCCGTTTAGCCGCCAGAAAGAAGCTAGTTTTGCTTTTGAATGCCTCAGAGGTAAATCTGGCCGGAATTTCGGTCATGGTGAGAACGAATTTCTGGAGTGTTAATGACCAAATACTTTACTGAATGCTGTCTATACTCAGAACTCTAATGGATGCGAAGTGAGGTCTGTTTATCCGTCATGGGAAGTTAATTTACTAAATTCTATAAATGACGCCTGTTAATGGCCTGACGACTATAAGGCTCCGATCCCATCATTAATGGACTTGCAGTCGGACAAAAAGGGTAACAAGCAAAAGAATGGACTGTGGAAGACGAAAGTTGGCACCCGGTATTATAAGTGGACATGGAGTAAATTCCTACGGGGTTAGGAGAAAGATGCGTAAACAGTTATCTCCTAGAATTGGACGAATAAATGCCTTTTAATCAGGATGGGATAAGATACCTCCGTTTCCAGCCGAGAAGCTATATCGGCAACCGTGTCGAGTCACCCGCTAAGGGTGACTTTAGCATATCCACGTTTCCTACAAAAATGTAGAAGCTAGGAGTCCAAGAAGTCTGGTTGGGCATTTTTACATATTTGGTCTGACCTGAAACCTCCTCCTCCTCCCAAGGTGACTGTTGTCTTAAAATGGCGAGATCCGTATGCGCCCTGTTCTCTAGAAGATTTAAATGCCAGTGTAAGCCGATTTTCCCAGAAATGTCTAAAAGTTTCGCGTTCTTCGACTTCATCATCCCAGGAAAGCATCCGATACCACCTGTAATTTCCCTTCAGAATTTTCCCAAACATGTATAATGACCATGCATAAAGATGACTAATGCAGCAATAGGTATACTGTGTAAGCTGCCATGTGCAATCGTTTGAAGAAGAAAATAGAAGAGGTTTAAAACAGTCGATGCCTTCTGGCGCATATAACGGTCGCTTACTGGCGCAAATAGGTTCTAACTTTTAACTTTTCTTAGAATATTAACTTAACGTCTGATTGAGATTTGCCACATAAAATTTGCTCCTCTCCCAAAAGTTAGTATCTAAGTTTAATCTATTTATATATACATATATAGGCAGAATGATATTACCGACAAAGACAAGGGAGACTCGAATGGCCATTTCTGGCTTATTAGCCGTCGTCAGCCAGTCATACCCAACCCCGAAGTGTGGCATACCCGAGGCTCGAACTCGCGACCTGTTTGTTAAAAGTCCACACCTCTAACCAATGAGCCACGAGCCCGTTGCCCTGTCGGTTTTTGATCGGGAATATACAATGGTAAGGGGCGCTCACCTATCGTTTTTACAAAATACACTCGTTCCGTTGTGCCTTATGGACTCTCTCTCGAGCACAACCAGCAGCCGCACAGCGGCGAATGATATAGGCAGAATGATATTACCGACAAAGACAAGGGAGACTGGAATGGCCATTTCTGGCTTATTAGTCGTCGTCAGCCAATCATACCCAACCCCGAACTGCGGCACACCCAGGCTCGAATTCGACACCTGCTTGAGCGTTCCCTACCATTGTATATTGCCGATCGAAAACCGACAGTGCAACGGGCTCGTGGCTCAGTGGTTAGAGGCGTGGACTTCTAACAAACAGATTATCCAGTTTTAGCTTGTCTTCTAAGGCAACAGCACAGCCTGGACAGGCCTATAGGAGGGCCAATCGATCGGACGATCGGTAAACCTTGATCTTCCCGGTGTGTTCGTAATCGCGTTGCGTGGACTGATTCTGCGACGATGTCAATTATGTTCTGTTATTGGTGAACAATTCCAAACTAGAATTTGAACTGATTTACAGAATTGTTCAACGTAAATAGGCCTGGGCCAGAATTCTGAAGCAAATCTTTTATGTAAAAAAATTCGAAAGTATATTAGAATGTAATCTAGAAAGACGCTTATAAACATGCACAAGGATGCATGATTTCAAAACATAAATAAACCAGAGAGTTTGCATTGAAAATTTAGAATCCCGCATAAGTGGATGATAACTTTGTTCTCTACACAATCCTTCCGAACATTGAAATTACGATGGATGAGGAAGAGGAAAACAACCAGCTTGCCTTCCATGACGTCCTCTTTGGTTGCAGTGATTGCGGTAGCCATAAAACCAGAATGTCCTGGAAAGCGATGCCGACAAATGCGCTAGCTCTCAAGTTGCGGCTTATTCTACGAGATCCGGCCATACAGTCAAATTTGACAAGGCCAAAATTCTCGCTAGGGGTAAAAAATGCGTGAGTCGAGAGCTGCTTGAGAAATGGTTCATTAGTTCCCGGTTCATTAATATTCTCAGTGACCTTTCCCCTCAATACTCGGTGCTGAGAAGCGCGCAGGTAAATACTCTTTACAACGCCAGCGTCCGTGGGCCAGATGCCCGAGCATTCGTCACACCAACACTAAACACCCGTGACGTAATTTTTACAATTAACTACGCGAATGGCGGCCATCGAACATTCATCACACAAGTGTGACAATTTCTGATGAAGGGGGTGGGGGCAAATGTATCCTTTAAATTTTGGTGGTCCCTCTGCATGAACATCCGTGTCTGCTAATGTCTTTGATGATGGATTCGATCAGGAATCTGAAACGACAGGCGAATAAAGTTCTTGTCCCGGCTATTGTGTCTTCGTCTTCACAACTGCTTTTCTGGGGTTCGGCTCTTCTCTTCAATTAGTGAATTGCATGTCGACCATCAAACAGTTAGCGCACAAGAGGGCAACAATCCTCAATGAAGGTGGTGACCCTTAACTGCCTAGGTGTTCGGTAGCACAGCGACAGCAGAACACAAATACTGAAAATCCTTGAACATTAATTACCTGTGTTTGATGCTATCTCTGATAGTAGGTCCCAACAGGAATCAGGCGAATAAGTTTTTAGTTCCAGCGATCCCATCTACGTCTTATGAAGAGGCATTCTGAGTAGAAATCGGAGATTTCAACGGACAATATGGGGCCGAACAAAGCTGATAGTCAAACACTTTTTAAAAGAGCTATGGACAAATATTATGCGGGAGTAGGTGTGGAAAAGACAGGTGATTTTCTGAGACCTGATACTGTCTTTGATGAATCCTAAACGTCAGGTGAATAACGATCTTGGTTAGGAGATAGTATCTACATTTCCTAAACAGATCTTTTGACAAGAATTCAAAGAACAGAAGGGACACTATAGAACTGATAAAACTGATGTCCAAAGAATTTTTTAAGAAAACCATGTACAGGTAAGGTATCTGAGTAAGAGTGAAAAGATGTTAAGCATATTTTATAGGATTTTCTCTTGAAACCACGAAGCCTAGAAAAATAGGTAGACATTTTATCAAAAAGCTGGGATTTATCCAGCGCCTGAAAAACCTAGAAAAGCGAATGGAAATATTGTTAAGCAGCCAATAAAATTTTCGAAGTATAACGTGGATGGGCAGGTATTTTGGAAACATGGTGAATTTTGAAAATACAAGGGAATAGCGTCAACATATGCAGCAGCATTTACGAGCTAAGGAGAGCTCGTGATGAAGGTGTCGAGAGGAGCCCTTTGGCCAAACATATTTTGAAGGGAGCACTCAAAATTGGACGACAAGGAAGCTACATAAGTAATTAGAGAACTGTTACAGCGAGTTTGTCGCTAAGCAACGATAAACAATGTCAGCTTATTTTTGTTGGAGGACGGATTCCAGACCACGCCTCCAAAATCTATTTGTCTTTCTCTCAGAGTCTTGCATTCACCACCGTATGGCAGAAGCAACTGGATGAATGATTGTTATGTGGACATATTTGTGGTGATTAACAGATCGTGTCAAGTTTTCGGACGGCTTCGAAGAATTCCGACAATCTTCTGAGCAGGAAAGATTCGGCAATTGTATGCTGCCTACTCCAACCTCGGTTAAAAGTGCCTTCCCCGAAGAGAAATATGATTTTAGAAAACCTTTCAGAATAGAATGATGCGAACTGGCCAGTTAGAGTACAACGACTGAAATCGACCACAATATTGTTACTCAAGTTAATATTCAAACGAATTAAATTATTGAAGGTCAAATTGCACAGGGTGATTGCGTTACGGATCCATCTGTTCTCCATTTCTGCATTACAGTCTGATTAGGAGTCGGCAGTCACGCCAAGCGTAGCGTGCCGAGAGTTGCCAGAAATACTACGTTACTAGAAAAATCTGCTTCGTGTCTTTCGAAAATGTCTTGTGATTCTGGACTTTGTGATTATTTTAGTCAATATATGTAGATTTTCTGAGGACAATTCGGGGGATAAGGCAGTGTCCGTTGGTGAATGCACCAAGGTAGTTAAGGTTTTTGTGCGCATACTGTCAGAATCTGAAGACACTACGACATAGATTGGACAGTCCTGCTTAAAATCCCACCCAACGTTTGTGTAGTGTACTCATTACACCCCAGTATTTGTCCGAACGTTAGTGCGTCAGCATACGTCTGAAGACTTTGAGGAATTGCGCCATCCTGAACGAAGTTGTCCCACAGCGTTTAGGACAACTTGAGGCGTCTGACTGACTGCCCCGAGAAATCGATGTGACAAATGTCGGGCCGTTCTGAAATGTGACTGTCACAAGCTGTTAGCGAGAAACAAAAAGAGACACCGAATTGTACCCAAACGTAAGAAAATGTGCAAGTAAGCAAAGAACCAATTTTGACTGAGAGGGGCATCATTTACTGGAAGACAGCTCAAATTCAAAAAGTCGGAAAGCTCACTTTCATCGGAAAAATGCGTCGAGAGATTGCTGATGGAAACGTGTCCCAGGAAGTAGTCGTAATAAAGGGGGCACGATCGTCTGGGCAACAAAATAAGGCAGAATAGGCAGAGCAAAAACACATTAAAGTGACTTCTGGTTAGTAAAAACAAACTACCTTCCAAAAACCGCGATGATACCTGGCCAGACCCTTTTTTAACAGTTGGAGATAAGCTTCAGTTTTGCTAGGACAACACCTATCCACGGGCATTAAAAGAAAGGACATATTTAAACTTACCAGTCCAGATGGAATAACTGTGGTAGAAAACGAATGGTCTTCAGACAAGGGACAGTTTGATCAAGTGAATAAGACCTGAGCGTTTTCTGGACAAATGGCAGAAAAATATACAGGAATTTCATGTGCACGCGGGTGCCAATTCCTACTAAAGTTTCTGATGAAATACTAGGCCAAAAGAGCAGTGTAATGTGCCATTATTATACTTCGTCTGGCTTTCAGACACCATATGAGAGTGGTGTCTCATTGGAAGAGCTTAAGCAGAGCCACTGAGACGTAAGTAATTAAAAAAAACTCGAAATAAGGGGATAAGCAGTCGGACAGAGTAATGATTCCAAATTTTACTTAGAGGTTCAGACTTCCGGGATTATTCAAAAAGCAGGTTACACCTAGCGATATTATTTGATTCACAAATCGACTTGAAGATATTTCTTGCATTTGGTCAACGGAAAATAAATTCCCTGGTCACGACAGAAAGCAACATTAAAAAATACTGGGCCGAGTGGTGAGACGACGGGAAAACTCTAAACGTCAAGCATAGAGGATGGCTGTCTAGCGCAGAGGAGGTTTAGTCTGGTAAGATTTTTTCTTTATTTGCTGGTCCCCTTCAGGCTGTCACGTAAGTCCAACTCTAGAAGGAAGTTATTCTTGCACTTTGGGAGCAAAGGAGGGTGAAGTGAAGATACTCAATGAAATATAACTGCGACAAAACATGAAAGATAATTAAATCTTGAGTAGACAGTCGAGTGCCTTGGGCTTCTTGTGGCGGCCATAGTTGCGGAATTCTGAAGCAGGCAGGTGTTTCGAGGAAAGCATCAGAGCGGAAGATATTTTGCGAAGGTCTAGTTATTGGTGCAGGAGCAGACTTTTGTAAAACCAAAAAGAAAGCAGTGACCGATGCCAGAACGCCCTGCTCTGTCATCAATGAAGCAGTGTCCGGGGTGCTTAGCTGGACTTCTGTCAATCAGGCCACAGATATATGCGTTGGTGAAGAAATTGTCATGCTATGACAAACTATTATGCCATGTAAATTTGTGCGCTTTTCATTGTCACGAAAACGTGGACTGATGCAGCGTCGTAGGACGGAGGGATACCAGGAGTCTCAATAAATGTGTCTCCCTGGAGACCGGGACGAAAATGTTTTTCGGCTAACTCGTAACTGCGGCCAGTCATCCACAGCAATGCGTTGCATGGCAGTCATTGATACGCATTGGAAAGGTCAGATAAGGATGATTGTTGTGACACTAATCGACCTGTATACCTGTCCTCGACATGAAGACCTAAAGACGTAGTTTCTGAAGACTATTTAGGAGGCTTTCTTTGCTTTAAACTAGCTTAGCGCGATATTTTTTGCCGTGATCTCAATCATTCGCGCAACTGCACTTTTCATAGTTGGTGATCAAAAATCTGAGGTCCACCGAAACTTCCATCACTACGGACCAAGCCCCCGCGACGACGAGGTCAACCATCATTCCCACCGGCAGCAAAAAGACTCCCGGCTACCACCACCACCACCATCATTATCATCATACGATCCCACCCAATAATGCCTCAATTGTGACCACACTTTTACATCATGCATCATTTTGGCCAGTCGGGTTCGAATCTAATTCATCGAGGTTAGCAAATCCTTGTCATAAACAGAGGACAGCGGTCTGGCGCAAAAAGAGATTTAGCCTTTTAAGTACTTTTTTCAGCTGTTTGTCCTTCTCGGGCTGTCATGCAAGCGTAATTTTGGGAGAAATTTATTTTTACCCGTTAAGAGCTAAGGATAGTGGGATGAAGATAGTATGTCAAGTATACCTGTAGCAGAAGCCATTCATTATGCATAAAAACACGAGAGATAATAAGAGCGTTAGTAGACGGTCGAGTGCTTTGGGAGCTTGATGACACCATCGGTCAATGAAGTCTGAAGCGGCCGGATGTTTTGAGGAAAACGTCTCGATGTAAGATTTTTCGCAAAGGCTTAGTTATCAGTGCAAGAGCAGAAATTTGCAAAACCAAAAAGTACTAGTTGATTGATGCCAGAGATTCGAGCTCTGTCATCAAAGAAGCGCTGTCAGGGGTGTTTGATTGGAATTAAGTACATCGCACCAGAGATATGAGGTTCGTTGAAGAAATGGTCACGTTATCACAAACTACCAAGGTGCGTTAATTTCCGAGCTTTGCATAACCATGAAAACCCTGACACACGTACCGTTATATGACGAGATTAATACTAGGAATGTTAGTAGAAATGTCCGTAGATGCCAAGCGAGTGTGCATGTCGAAAATACTGTTAGAGAGAGGACGACAGGTAGTCAAAATAAATACCGAAATTAACGGCAGTTTATCGCGTGACCCATAAATACGACCTGTCATTCACAGCAATGCGTTGCATAGCAACCAGTGGCACACATTGGAAAAATCAAATAAAGGTGAGTAAAAAATGCAAGACAACGTTGCTGCACAATATCTAAGGTTGTTTCTTTTCTTCAAAGGAGACCGATGACTTGTTTTTGGCGCAACCTTAACCACTCGGGCTACTGCGATCTCCAGCGCCGGTGGTCAGAAACTTGACGCCACCAGCACCTCCATCACCACCGCCTGATTCTTCGCGGCAAGATTTCGGAAAACAGGCTGCACCAAGAGAGACGTCGAGGTAAGGATAGGATGTAGGATTCCCAAGTTAATGGAAGTTCCAAAATTATACCTCACAATTCATTGTGACTTTCAACATCGCTTAATATTCACCGTTCCCATTGTTTAAAATTTCCTACCCATCCTGACTATAGGTAAACGTACCAGCGGCGCAGTATTTTAAAAACTATTATTTTTTGTAAATTGCTTTCTGTTTATCCTCGCATTATTACGCTCACATTCTCTACTAAATGACAGCGTGCGATAAGCTGTCAGCAGAAATTTATATATTTTCTGCGTCTTCGTACTCTCTGTTGCTTGTGTTGTCTGACTCGTCAAACTCACTCTACCTTCATTCAACGCTTGACACAGTCTGCAGGCCAGGTTATGTTAGTTGTGGCGTTCATTCTATCTTTGCCGCAGTGAAATCTAAAATAAATTATTCTGTTGGACTTATCACTTATATTAGAGGATTTAAGGAATTAAATAGTCAGATGTGGACATGTAGCCCCACCTGGTGTAAACGAACCTCAACCACTGTAATACGTGACTAGCGGTAATACGGTTTTTTGCAGGTGGAGCCGGGGAACGCACAGGCGATTGCGTCAAGTAGTTATATGCAAAAGACAAGCTTTATAAATGCAAGGTTGTACTTTGAGTGGTTGACAAACAGCTGCCTTAACCCATAACCGTAACCCCTAACCTCATCCCCTACAATATCGTGTCTACCAGATGCGGCTACATAACCAAACCTTGCCGCACTGAATGAGCATGAGACAACAGCGTTTATTCAAAGGGCTTCAGAGGAGCTACTGCATAGGTAAATGGTCAAAAGGAAGTCGAACTATGATAGATAAGCATTTGGGGAATGGTTATCCCAAGCCTTACGCCAGATTACCCGGCTTATTGGAAGGACAGGTTAGCAATATCATATGATCTGATTTACACATCTTTGACCTAATCCGCTAAATACTTTTTCCTCTGGTTGTTAGTCCTCTTCAGGATGTTACGATGACTTAATTTGCGAACAAAGTCCTTTTTACGCTTTGAGAGCTTGGGATAGTGTAGGAAAGCAATTCTATAAAGCGTAGCAGCAAAAAACCCCATAAATTATGCACAAAAACAGGAAGGATAATTAGAGCGTGAATGGACATTTGAGTCTTTGGGGAGAACAGTGACATTTTTTTGCGGAATTCTGAAGCAGATATATGTTTTGAGGAAAACGTCATGGTCTAAATTTTTTGCACAGCTTTGGTTACAAGTGCTTTCCATGAGCAAGAGTAGATTTTTCGGAGGTCTCGTAGGGGTGGTTGATCGAGCTCTGCTCACAACGTAACACCGCCAGAAGTTTAATTGCATCATGGTACTAATGTCCGTTTGTCTCTCTTGACAAACGTTCTGTGAAGACAGTCGGACACAAACTACCTTTTAATGACCAATCCGTTAATTAAGCAAATGCTAACTGATCGTCATATGACAGTAACGACCAAAGCCTGCTAAATTACATGACTCTAAGACGACGTCGGTAGTTTAATTATAACACTATGGGTGCGAGTGTTCGGTAGGCCCTTAAAATAAATTGCATATTTGCCTCAACCGTCGCCCGAAACGGAAAAACCGGGTGCACAAGCAATATTCGATTTTAAAATTTGCGTTAAGTGTTTTTAAATCTCTTTTTTACTGTCTACAAAGTTTGATGCGCTTCGCGTCCTATACTTTTTACCAACTATTAATCTTGTGTTCAAAGGCACTTTTAAACACGTGCATGTAGATGATCTCACAAAACGTGGTCGTCAGGATTTTCAAAACACATGGCTAAGTGCGTAATCACAATACTTTAGAAACCATT
>CACRXP010000271.1:86309-118350 GCA_902702965.1 Spirometra erinaceieuropaei | reverse complement strand
GTCTCACCAGCTGTTCCTCAACGCCTCTACTTTGACTATCCCCAACTTCATTAAAGGAATTTGACGGCCGATGATCTCCGATACCGTGCAACCCCCTCCCCCCCTTCTTGACGGTCGAAAATCTACCGCCAGCCGTTTTTTTTCTTCTGAACCCTTCAAACCATAAAAACCATCATCAACTATATTTTTATTCTTCAGGAGTTTTTTTTCACTGCTGGTCGGATTTGTGTTTAATCGCTTCCCTTGACAATGCCTGTAAACTGGCATTTAATAAATTAAATTAAATTAAATTAGAACCTTCTCTTCACTGCTCCAAGTTAGCCCAGTCTGGGATGTCTGCACTTTATCTTGTCATGAGAGCTTTCTCTGCCTTCGATGAGGACTGCTTCGTTAAAGTCTTTTGGACCTTTGTACGGCCACAGCTAGAGTTCGCTATTCAGCCGTGGAATCCCTGGAGTTCTGAAGATCTCAGCATCCCTGAGAATGTCCAAATTCGGGCAACCAAACTCGTAAGTGTACAGGGTTCACTACCCTATAAAACAAGCTTGTCTTATCTCGGCCTTTTTCCACTGAGTTACAGACATCTAAGAGGCGACCTTATACAATCATTCCGTATACTGCGCATTCACGACTGCTGTCTCGTACCTGCTGATTTCTTTGAGCTAACGACCACAACGAACCTCCGAGGTCATTCACTTAAACTACGCGTAACTGGCGCCAAGCTGGACATTCGGAAGTTCTTCTTTTCAAACAGAGTGATTGAGGCCTGGAATGCTCTGCCTACAGATGTCGTCATGTCCACCTCCGTCGAGGCTTTTAAGCGCAAGTTGGACCAATGTACCACCAAACGCTTGGAACAATTCGTTTATCTGTCTGCCTTCGAAAACTTTGCCAATCTGAAGAAACTCTGTAGCTGTTTGATGTTTCCATTTTCAAATTTTTGATATAATTAGCTTGTTTATAACAAATAGGGAGTTCAAAGGTTCAACACCTATATTTCTCTCAAATAAACTGAACTGAACTGAAGAAAGGGAGGGGTAGTATGAATGGGGCATTAGCAGTCGTCATTTCTGCCCATGTAGTTGGAACCGGACCAAACAGACGCACTGAAAAACAGCCGCCACTGTCCGTTAAAGAAAGTGCTCCTGGTGAGACCGGCCATAGGGATGAGAGACCACGAACGCCATCGCTACGGTATATTCGATTGGTGAATTCGGCACCCAACATTTGTGGGAGTTTATTGAATGCAAAAGACGAGAAGCATTTCTCTTAAGCAAAGGATAATTTTGCAGGGTTTTCACGCTCCTAGGTAATTTATTCCAAACAGAAATTGCGCTCACAGAAAAGGACCGACGATATTTAACGGTATGTGCCAGAGGAAGAAATAAAAGGACCTCATCGTAACTGTTACGTCGTGGGTGTACAAGTTGTGTTAAGGCAGTAAGTGGGTTAAAGGTACGACTATATAAAAGCTTAAATGGCAAATATAGTCTTTTTTGTAATCTACGAAGCCACAAAGGATTGAGGCCTGCAAACTGGCAACGTTCTTGGTACGAGAAACGCCGCTGTTCCGGGGTTAAAACTCTCCTAGTAAAAAAATGTTGGACGGATTCTATCTTCTTTCGCTCAGCGGCACGCATGAGGCTAAATAAAACCGAACAGTATTCCAGGCCAGGTCTAATGTACATGTTATAAAAGCGCATTCTGATATAGCTGGTTTTAAAGTTTCGGAGGATAAGCCCGGTCGAAGTACGTACTCTGCAGACTACAGACTGCAGCGCTTCGAATAATTAAGACTCTCGGAGTATGATACAACTAGATCATTAATAACGCCCGGCCCATTCATGTCGTTACCGTCAATACTTAGTTGACGTTGGCTGTCATCGCCAAATGCCATGGCTGAGCATTTATGCCAAGAGAGGGAAAAGCGCCATGTGCGGCACCACTGGGCGAAGGCCTGTAGGTCGCTCTTTAGGAGCTCGAGCACGATGTCACAATCTGCCAGCTTATACCTAAATGCAACTTTTAGATCATCAGCAAACATCAAAGCCTATCACTTAAAATAATTCTTGTACATCGTTAACAAAATGGCAAAATAATGGTGGGACGAGTACACTACCCCAGAATTAATTTTGTTCACTGAACAGACAGTCTCCTTTTTAGTAGTCAATACAGTCAAACCTATGTAAACACGATTCGGCAAAATTGCTCAGTGTATAGCTCTCCGCAATCAACGATCCCTTTCTCTTAATATCCACAGTGGCACTCCTGTCTATATGAGCACCGTCAACGTCCCTTCCCTGCAGTTGCGATTCGCCTACCCCCGACTGTAAACCATGCATAGGGATGTCGTCCCCATTTTAACGGATGGTTTCTGTGCTCGTGAGCATCTAATTTTCGTATTCTTTACCACTTTATTATGTCGTAATCCCCCTTCTGTTGTTAGTGTCATCAAAGTTTATTTAGGTTTGGTATGCCCCAGATGTCTGAATGTCCGTGATAACATGTTTACTTTATTTGTGCAGTTATTTATCAGTCAGGAACTATCCGCAGTGTTCTGCATTAGCCTATGTATGATATCTTCAGTTTTGTTTTTCGTCACAATATTGGGCTTTTTTTACTAGGCTGGGAATTGTGCTAACGATAAGAAATATAAGTGTAGTAGTCCTGTGGCTGTGGTGCGGTGGCCGACCGCGCTTTCCCAACCCTTGCCCTTAATTGTTTTCATGAAAACCTATAGACCAAGATTTTTTTCATGAATACTGTACTTGCGGGGTGTCTGTAATCAACATCTTACTACCAGAACCTCACCAAACAACCATACTAACAATAGAACTGGAGTCGGGTTCGAAGGGAACTAGAATAAATTTTCTAATTGACTTTTTTATTAATTTTCAAAATAAACCTGAATGTAACTCCTGGACTATCAAGTCCAGTCCAGTTTAGTTTATTGAGGAAATAGGCGTGAGACTTTGAGTACACGCGCATTTAGATATATTTATAACTTTTACGTTACCTAGGTAACGTAACGTTACCTATAGCTATAGGTAACGTAAAAGTTAATGCGGTGTACAGTGAAGTCTTTTGGGCCGAAATAATTCCAATGGGCCCGTAATAGCATGACAAGTTTGGCCTGAGTTTCGAGGGTGTAGCTCGTCAGCACGACGAGCTCCATTCGGCGTCCCACGTCTCGAAAAGCTGCATCGTCGGGGGAGTAGTTCCTTGTGCTGGCGGATCTGGCAGGGTTGCCTAGGTGAAGTATGACACTTACCGACGTTGAACCGCATGAGCCAACGACTTGACCATCCCTCCAGCAGATCTAGGTTGAACTTCTGTCTAACTTTATCAGCAGGACCCCCGACAACGCTCCATATTCTTATGTCATCAGCAAACATTGCCGTTTTCTAGTTTCATTTCTCGCGCAATCGTCCACGTATAAAAGGGACAAGGTGGGTCCCAGCATTGGGTCCTGGGAACACCACTCTCGACCATAGCAGAATCCGTTGTCTTTGACCTATGCCCACAACCTGGTGCCGATCCACAAGGAGGTTTTCGATCCATTCGAGGAAATTAATCTGTTCTCTATTCTTTCCAGCTTGTATAACAGTCTCTGGTGTAGCACAGTGTCCAACGCCTCCTGGAAGTCAATGAAACCTATGTGGACCGCGTGCCTGTCGTCGAAACCTCCATTCAAGCTCTGGAGAGATTGCAGCAAGTTTTTCGAGCGGGATCTTCCCTTCTGGAACCCATGTTGGCAGTTAGATAGCAAAATGCAGACTTCTGGGAACTGCACCAATTCGCTCTTTATGATTTTCTCCATAAGTTTGCTGAGAATGCATGATAAGCTTAAGGGCCTGTAATTTGGCGTCTACGTCCGACCACTGCCTTTGTATGGATGAGTTATATGCGCCAGCTTCCAATCGACTAGAGATGTCCCAGTGTTAAATGACCTTTGAAAGGGCATCGAAAAAGGTATAGAAAGCTCACCGGCAAATTCTCTGAGATGCTTGGGTGTAATCTGGCCTGGTCCCATAGACTTCGATCCTTTGAATGCCTCTAATTCTTTTCGGATACGATATTCTGAAAAGAGTGTATTGCTTAAGCTTGGAATCGGTAGTTCTTCGGAGGAAGATATCCAGTTAATGCTACTTAGCTATTATTCATAATCCCAGTCAGCCGGGTTTCAGTGATTGCTATAACGTCTGGAGAAATTTCCCTAAGGAAAATTTTTAGCCCATCAAGTTTCGATATGAGGTTTTGGGCATTGGTATACATGTACCGCGATTTTACGCAATCCGACTTTCTAGCTGCATTTTTCACTGCTGTGAGCCTTACTGCGTTGTCGCGGACGTCATCTTCGCTGGCCTGTTTCGTCGCTTGATGGGGTTCATCAACTTCGCTTCCTTCGGTCAGAACATTGAGTGTTAAGGGTTTAGTTATGGTGTCGCCTCATGCGGCTAGTCTCACGATGGCGTCTGCGTTAACTGAACAGCCGTCGTCTTTCTTATTATTACTGGCTGATTTAACTGAAACGTCATATTTTTCTGAATTACCTCAAAGATAACTGGGCTGTGTTCTCCACCTTTCAGTCTCAATTTTAATTCCAAAACAAGTTGCCGGGGTGTAAAGCGTTCCTTTTTAGAGCAGTCCAGTTTAAAAAACCTGCCTATGAGAGCTTCGGTGGTTGACTTTTCTGAACAAGACTAACTTGATTTGCTTTTGTTCTCTAGCATAATTCTGAGAGGACGAGGTGGTAATGTTGTTGACCTCTCCTCACTCTTCCTAGTCTGAAAGGCTTTCCACATCTGGCTGGAGTAATTTGTTGAGTAGACTATGGAAAGAAGTAAGATCCTCTGAGACGCTGTCGTCAAGTCTGACTGCATTCGATTCATGCTCAGTGTAGTTTTGCCGTATACTCCAGCTCCGAACCAGCTTGGATTGAGCCGTTTTTTTATGTTGCGTTACCTCAACAGGTGTTGAATAATGAATTCTACTGGTTGGTCTCAATTTATCTGGAAAAGACCCTGGAATTTATTGTCTTTTTCGTAATGGATCGCGGTCCTGTGAGTTGCGATCGGGAAGTTGCGAAAATTCCCATGACAGTATTCAGAAGACTAGTTGACGGACATACATTTGCCCCGCAGACGGTATCCAACGCTTTAAATCAACATCGGTGGATTGCATTTATCAGTGTCTGAACAAAAGGCCAAAAGCCGGACTACGTAGCGAAGATACAATAAATATTCCCGGACCACAAGGAATTCTGGAAGGTGGACAAAAAATGAGTGCATGGATCGGGTAGATACCAAACTAACTGTCCAGGAAAGCTCCACACGGAAAGTTCCATAAGTGACTATAGCCTCGAACACTTCCGACTAGTCAACACACATATTGCTAGACTGTATGGTTTACCTAGGATCCGTAAGGACGGCCTGCCAGTTCGTCATGCAATAACAAAGTTGTTATCAGTGGAACCAAGCCCGTACAGCATTGGCTAGCACCACACAGCTATCAAGGTACCTTCGAATTCATTGACGACGTCAAAGATGTTAACCTTAGCGGCATGTTGATGCTCTCGCTAGACGTCTCATCACTTTACGAGCGTCCCCGTCACCGAGACAGTTGGTTACATCTGCAAATTCCTATCAACCAATCATCAGAAAATAGAAATTCCAACGAATAGACTCAAGGAACCATTACTAAGATGCACATTAAATGTGCGGTTTCTTTTTGACGGCCAACTATATGGACAAATTGACGGCGTTTCTTTGAGCTTGCCTCATGGACCTCTTTTAGCTGGTGTTTTCATCAGCAAGGCGGAGATATATCAAATAAACTGTTAGATTAATAAGTTTAAACATTACGGTCACTGCTTTGATGACATCTTTGCAATCGCCAACACAGAAACCGCGCAGCTGCCCTCTTAAATGCTGAAAATCAGGCAATCCGTCGATCAAGTTCACTTTGTAGTTGGAAACGGCTTTCCTCCTTTCCTCAGATGCCCTTTTAAGTAGGAGGCCTGACATTAGCGTCCAAACGAGCGTCTTTCGGAGGCCAATACACGAACTTCGGCAGTTTCATGCCCCTCCAACGGAAACAAAATCAAGTCCGGTGTTTGGCGAAAACAGCATAAAAATTTGTTCGGCGAGGAGGAGCTTAGAAAGATCCAGAACTTGCTTCGCAAAAGGCGTATCCTGACAGGTTTATTGCAAAGAATATTGCCGAGCGATCGGAAAAATCCCCCACCCTGACTGCCTAAAAGAAAACTGTTCCTCAACGTCTCTTTTCAAAGAGACGCTGCGACTGAACTCCAAAGAGGACGCCTTGATCAAGCTGTCTCACGAACCTTTCAAGCAGCAAGTGTTCTAACAGTATTCTGTACTAATCCTACTTTACGCGAAACTAAGGATAGGTCGCCATCTCAGACTACCTCAGTGTACATCTACTCCTTCATTCGCTCCCGTGGAGCAAGTTATATCGGTCGCACGAGTTGGCGTCTATCTAAAAAGCGAGAAAACCTCCCGGCATGCCTGGGAAAAGGCGAAACTCGGAGCGTAAACAACACCATTCTCTCACATGCTGTTGATTCCGGGCATCGTGTGGACCCCAGGGTAGCTTTTCGTGCGATTTATAAGGTTCCCTTTGAGCTCCCTTAAACTACTGGACCAGCGCCCACTAGCAACATCACTAGTGGCCGCATTCAGGTTATGAAAGCCGGTCTTACCTGTACAGAAGAACCTCACCCAGGCTCAGCGCTTACCGTGGTCAAAGGTTGACCAACTACATGCAACTCTCCGGGCCCTACCACTGTCTCCCCGCCTGTGTTTTAGATCAAATTTTAATCGATATCTCTAATCACTGACATGTTTGAATTGGTCCCGTTCCCATATAAATGTACTGGTCCGACGAAAATTTATCTAAAGCAAACATATATTGGAAGTGCGTTCACCGATCGGGTTACGGGACATGCTCGTCCCGCTGTCCTTGAGGTGCGGTGGTAGAACGTTGAACTTGATAACGTTTGATGACCAAAGAACGTGGCGTCTAATAGTAGGCTCTGTAAAACCTGGGACTGGGTGTGACTAGCGGATAACGGCCAGTAAGCCAGAAATGATCGTCCCAGCGTCCCTTGTCTTTTTCGGCACCGGCTTTACATACTTTTCTGTCATAACCACGCCCGACAAACAATTATACTCACCTGCTGCTCTTGACTTCGCGCAACCGCAGGGGTATTGCGTATTTCCCCAGTAGTCACCCATTCACAGCCCACCAAAGTGCGCTTAGGTACACAATCTTCACAGATACGAAGTGTGGACACACAGTAACTTCTGGCTCGCGGAGAACTGCTCACCTTTCTTCCGACATACCGCCATAGGGTGGTCGTCATACTGCCCACAGTGACGGCTTTCCTCGACCCCCAGCCTTTCTTCGTCCGCTTTCTCTAAGTGTAGAAATTGCACTAGGTTGTTCGCACAATCATGGAGACTTCTGTGGGACCTGCACCACTGTCTAGGACCCGTCCTATTCGTTTTGTTGTGGTCGAGCGTGATAACTCGCGTCCGAGCATGACGTGCAGCCCGGCATGCCATATCGGGAGAATCTGGGCGCAAAACGTCTCCGCACATGCTAGAATGATCGTTCGTTGTACCTTTATTTCATGCTCACCCATAGGCAAGGTTTCATAAGACTTGCATCGGATAGGCTGGTACCACCCCTTGAACTTCTGTGTTAATTATTTAACTTTGACATAGAGTAGACGGTTCCATACTAACATATGTGCTATGTAAGCCCTCACACCTGTTCTACTTGTAAAAACTTCATAGATGACCCATTGTCATTGCCATAAGAGGTAGAGATCAGCACTGAATTTCAAAATCACAGCTATAAATCCTGTGTATGTCTGTCCACTGCACTCTTATTCTATAGCTCCTTGTTTTATTTGACGTAATTCCGCATAACATAAACCTCTCGACGCATAATTCCTAATAATTTATAATGAAACTCAAAGCTGAAGCGACGGGACTACTCTCTAGCCGGGTTCGGAATACCTCTTTTCGGTCTGACGAAATGCAACTTTTAATGCGCAAACCCATATTTGACGGTGGCCCACCATACCTCATCTTTACGTTACTGCCCGTCTCGTCTCTTTGAATTTTCCCTCTTTACGTTCGACTACTGCTCGCCAAGTTTTGGAGCCCGTAAGCGTCAATTTTCTGAAACTGCCTTGGACGTAACCTCACCATTTCTCCCCCATACCCATCTTCACGAAGGCTGGAACATTTTTATTGAGCGGAGCCCATAGTTTTTATTCACTTCTGGAAAAATGGGACCAATAATTACACACTGGATTTGAATATAGAAGTAATTGCCGAATTTTTTCTTGCTTCGGAAGTAATGTGAAGTTCATCTAGTACCAATGAACTGTTCGCAGTGCCTTCGTGCTCACTCACCCAGCCTCTACCTTTTTAGGCCGACAAGGGATGTTGACCTCAAAAGCTTCCTCCGGTCAAGAAACCCCACTCCGGCAATATTGCGCCTGCCTCGGGGACCGTTTTCCTCATGTGAGGTGGGAGCAGTTTATCGCGGGCTTGGCCGGAGGGACAGCAAGTACGGTGGCTTTGCATCCTTTGGATCTGGCCAAAGTTCGCCTCCAAGTCAACGAAGGCACAGGTGTCATTACTGCTCGGTTAGTTTGACTCTTCTCCCCACGTTCGACTCTTTTTCGTTTAAAACCAGTGGCTTTTAGCATGCTCTTTGAAAGATGTTAAATATACTGGCCTGAGCCATCTTCTTGCCTCATGTCATTGACACCTGACCTATCTCTTTCATCTGTCTTCCATTCTTTCTAGCCCGCGCAGTACTAATTTATTTGGCACTTTAAGTGAAGTATATAAAGCTCGCGGTTTCCTCGGACTATATCAGGGCATCACACCCAACCTTCTGGGATCAGCCTCTGCTTGGGGCCTCTATTTCTTTATGTAAGTTGCCGTATTTTCCTTGACATACCTCAGCATGAATGTCACTTTACTATACGTTAGTTTACCTATCTGATCTGAAATGGATTATTGGTTGTCTTCGCCCTTTTATTCCCTTTTTATTTTTCTGGTATCAATAAGAAGACATATGTCTACGCCAAGGACTGTTTCCTATTGTTTATCTGAAGTAGAGCTCTCAGTTAATACCCTCCAACCTGCCTTGACGCCATACTGCAAAGCGAGTATTGGAATGAACTCCTTTCAGCGCATGCATTTCCCTTTGAAAGTAAATATACTGAATGACTGCACTGGGTTGGCAACTCCTTGGTTCACCTTTGCCAGCATGCGTAATTCAGTATTAATTCCCCTTTGGAGAGTGGTATGCGTGATTTATTTAAGACAGCCAAACAACTCCCTCGACATCAGAGTCGGGTGAGAGTTCGACCGTCGAACTCACCCGGCCAGCCCACAGACGTTTTACTGGACAACAGATGTCTTCGCAGTTGGCCTAACCGACAAGGCAAACCGTTTTCCGTCTCCGAGGAGACGCAAGATCTCTGTCGTACTCTGTCAACGTCGGTACTTCATTGGCGGCGGGCAAGATGTCCACTTTAGTCCTCAGTTGTTCCAATATATCGTCCAACTACTTCGGTTTTAATTGGTTGTTGTGGCAGCGTGTGCGTGTGAATGGTTGCTAGTGTTGAACATCAGATTAATGGAATAGATGTTTTCTTGAATTTTGTCCGCCCTTTGAGGTTGCGATGGGCTATGGGGACATGTTTTTTCTCCTTTGTCTTCTTTAAAATGGGATGAGGCCAGGAATTCTAACCATAGTCCTCTCAACTTGACCGACTTTTCTGAATAAGTACCTGAAAAAGAAATGGAAAATCTATGCTCGGAGCCACAGAAGGAAACGTTGCTGATGCGCTGATGGCTTCTACCTCTTCTGTGCATCTGAAGTCACCTTAAGAAGTCAGTCGTTGGTAAATCTGTGCCTCCAGTAATCCATTACTAGAATTTCACCTCTGATAGGGTACACTTATCCCAACGCTCTGGTTACAGTCGATTTCTTTTCCATTGCAAGCACTTCAACAAACATTTGAGGGAATGAGGCTTGGTATCTAAGTCGGTAAATTGACGAAAGTGCATAGAAACGCATGACAGTCCAGGGTTTATGAGCGCATACATCCCTAATAAATCAAATCAGTCCACAACCTCAGATACATCGCCATTTGGTTTACCTTAGTATTTCAAAAAGCGTCCGGCCTCTCTGTCCGTTGTTTCATGGTAAGGCCATTTTTCCACTTTCTACGTTACAGCTATGGGGCCATAAAAAACCATGCCCAAGAGGGTGACCCCTCGCGCAAGCTGAGCAAGGTCGAATATCTCGGATACGCCTACTTGTCAGGTAAGTGTCAAAACTAACTTCTGCATCATCATCATCATCATCATCATCATCATCATCATCATCATCATCATCATCATCATCATCATCATCATCATCATCATCATCATCATCATCATCATCATCATCATCATCATCATCATCATCATCATCATCATCATCATCATCATCATCATCATCATCACCACCACCACCACCACCACCACCACCACCACCACCAGGAGACTCCAAGGACTTCTAAAGACATCTCCGGAGGGAATACCGCATTTGAATAAATCGTAACCTCCCTTGTAGGTTTCATCAGTTAGGCTCATGTCGTTAATCTTTGCAGAGGAGCTCTTATGGATTTTGTCAGACGACTTAACCTCTGTCAGCTTGCCATTGGTGAAAAACCCATCATAACTTAGGTGACTGCCTCAGTTTTTTAGGGAATCCTATCCACAACAAGGCAAGGGTGGTTTAGAAAGACGACATGCTCGATTGTTGTCACCTGATTTGCTGAATGTTGGAGAAGATTCTTTTGAAAAATAAGTTTATTTTCTGAATGGTATTATGGAGCCTCGGATCTGCCTATGAACTTCTCAGAGGAATTTTCACGCAGACAGTTCCAGACAAATTTTAGGTTGCCTTGTCATACTGTCTGCATTTATGCATCGCGTCCTAGTTGACATAACTAACTGGTCCACCGAGTTATATGGCAGCAGTTTTCGCCGTTTTAGCTATTTTAAAGCGCCACGTTCTAGTCAGTAATTGACGGTTCTTCTTCTTCTTCTTCTTCTTCTTTTTCTAGGATGCCTTGTGTTGTCCGTGACAAATCCCATATGGGTAGTGAAGACGAGGATGTGCCTGCAGTACGAAACCCTAGGTAAGCCACGAGTTCCGACTCTGACTACCTGGGGCAACCTGGTCTCCATTTGGCGACTGGAGGGCATGAAGGGCATGTACCGCGGTATGGTGCCGGGTCTAATAGGCGTAAGCAACGGAGCCATCCAATTCTTCCTCTATGAGGAGATGCGGAACTTCTATAATGGGACCTATTTCCAGCGGCGCATCGATACTCACCTGGTACGTCTTTTTTGTCCATTTGTTGCCCATTGCCTTAGTAGTCTCTTGACGATAGTCGGTTTATGTTCTGGTCTTCTATGAGGCCTCCTGTGGACCGATTTGCTTATTTTTCCACGGAATTAAAATTTTATGTTGTCACTTCTGTTTGTGTCGATTTATGCGAGCGTTGTTGTTACTTATTACCTGACGTTTGACACCTTATTAGCGTCGGGAGTGTCTCACCTATTTATGACTATGTTACTTTTACTGCATACTAGGGCACCACCAGTCTTCACTAATATCAGACAAAGCCTTTGACTAACAACCGTACTTGCAATTGACATGAAAATCTGATGCGCTGTTTATATTTTTTTAGTCGCCTTCCGAGTACCTGACGATTGCTACGCTCTCTAAGGCCGTTGCCGTCGCAGCAACCTGTCCGTATCAAGTCGTGCGGTCACGCCTTCAAGAACAGCATCGGCGCTACACTGGGATCATAGATGTGACAAGTACTTTATGGAGGTACAAGTTATAATTGATTTCTTAACTGGATTTATAGTGCTTGATGGTCACATAGGAAAATATTTGTCGACTCATTCATCTCAAAATCGAGCACCCATAATGACGGGGTTTCTGAACCCTTCGAGGCGATCTCACCAGTTTGTGTCACACAAATCAAGGAGTTTGGGCTCAGTGGATAGGACGGAAATCAGGTCAGCAAATGCGAAACGTATGCACCGTAGATGTGTCAACTCATGAAATTTCCTGAGTTATTGCAAGAAAATCCCTATAACACGAAATCCGCCCAAGTTGCGTTCCCTCAAGTTTTACAATAGTAAACAAAGGACACTTCATAAAAGATGGCGTAGTTGGTTTTATAAGTTAACGTTTGCTAACGTGAGAATAAATAATCCTCACTAGAGACTAGAATTTCAGAAGACGGCTATATTACGAATCACTTAAATAAGGCCAACTATAGGGGTGCATAAAGAAGGGGGACGCATGAAAGAGAAAAAAATACTGAGAAATGACAACAAGTACATACGATTGGTACTTTGTTGACTGCCCACTTATATTTAACACCGCAGAACCCAAATGTGGCCTATTTACCTTTAATTAACCAGAGTTGAAATGAATTTTTTCTTAGTAAATAGCTTTCTGCGCCTCAAATTAAACAAACACAAATACCAACGAATGTATGATATGCCATCCACCCAGATTTCGGCCACGACATTCATGAGCTGGGCCATCTACTCTCTGGTGATTAAAACAGGAAGTTGGCTAAAAGCCACACACTCGTTCGATTGCTTTATGACGGTTGGGATGGATGCCGGGCCTCCACTCCTTTTTGTTTGGCGAAATCACTGAGTGCCGATACATTCCGACAGGAAGTCTGCCAATTTTTTGAAGCGGCATATTTTGCCAAATCTTCTTTAAAATGCCGATATTCAGAGGGCTTTGGTCCAGCTTGGATTGCCAATGTTTCTTAAATTCTATACTACTAGGGAATTGATTGTTTACGGGTCTCGCTCAACGAATGCAGGAGCCAAATAAACGCTGTCCACGCTCCACAGCACGTTGATAGTAGGGACGGTGATTTACGCACGATCTACTTTGTAGTGGTAGTAGACTTGCGCAGCGTCTACCGCGCGCTCCCCTCCCCAACCGGGCCCGATTTCATGACAGAGTCAAGAAGACTGGGGGAGGGAGAGGGTTCAGGTGGTTAGCACGGCAAAAACCCACACGTAAGCGCGTGTCACCACACCGGCTGTGATCCCACTGAGTGGATGTGCCACGGTGACCAGATTAAGAAGGTGCCATTGCACCCTGACTTTCAGCCCACCGGTCGGCCACACCACACAACCCGGCACACTGGACTGACTTCGAGGTCAGAGTTATCCCTTTAGTTTGCACTCCTCCAAGCCACGGCTATTAGCGCACCGTGTTAGTTGCCAGCGCGTCAGATTGTTTATAACAAGGGACCATTCGCTGAGAGTCGACCTCACTCGTTTTACCCTATCCCGTGCACCAGTCGACTGTTCGAGACGCCTGACAGAGTTCAGAGCAGGCCGTCTGCGTGTGCCACACACATGGCCTAGCTCGCCATGATAGTTTGGCCGTCGCATCCGACGATGTCCACCATGTGCTCCACAGCGAGGTGAAGCAGGCACGGTGACTTGTGCGTGAGTTGGTTTTTAATGGTAGTAGACTTGCGCGGCATCTACCACACTTTCTCCTCCTCCACCACCTGGACCCGGTGTCAAGACATAGTCAAGAAGTTCGGAGGCGTGAGAGGACGCTGGTGGCTCTCACGACGACAACCCGCATCTAGACACACCACAACATCCCCTGGTCCACAACGTGCAATTATCGGAACTTTACACGACAAGAGAAGAACGATGGCGTCTCGGATCCTGATTAGCGCGACATGGGCGTGCACCTGGGCGTACCGTCTCACCCCCAATGCTGGCATTTGTTATGAGTGCTGTTCTGGAATAACTCCTGCGAAACCCCGATCTGGCCCCCGCGTTGATCTAGGGTATTTACCTAGTGGTCCGTTTTAGGGGCAAACTTCCACCACATATGCATGACTTGACTGGAATGCTATGTTGGCTTAGAAATAATTATCTGCTGGTGCTGTCATTTATGCAGATTCAACCGTGAAGTCGTTCATCATTTTGCTAACATCTTTGACGTTCTATCGTCAGTTACGAATACTGGGGACGTTGAGATCTTGCAGTTGTTTTATTCATTTTTAATTAAGTGATGGTGCAAATCAGGCCAAAATGTCATCCATCCGGAAGGGACGCAGCATGCCCGTTAATCTAGTTGCAGGCTATCCCACCCGTCCCTAAATGTTGGATATTGTAATGCCTCAAAGCCCGATGGCGGCACTGTGACATGGTGACTGAACCGCCATTAAATAAGTTTGTTTACCACCGCTGCCTCGTAGTTATGTTCTTGAGTCAAAGCGCTACGGGACACAACCCCGAACGAATAGTCCAAGCGGCTGCCGGGAGCCCGCCTGTATTCAAAATCACCACGAAACCTCATGAAATGTTGAATTACAGTATTACGATCCATGCTACGGCGTCCGCGGGAACCGACTCGGGCGGTAGCACGTGAGCTGGATTATCAATTGGAAATTATCTCTGAGTATTGGATTTTGGAATGTGCGAATTGTTCTAGACCCTGGTACTCCAATTCTGACAACATGGATGTCGGTAGCTTGTCTGACGTCTGAATCCCCGACCCAGGAGTTAGGGAAATAAAGACCCCGAAAGTCAACTCTTACTTCATTTTGTACCACAGTGACCCACGACGACTAATGGTAGACACGGTGTGGCTATGGCTCTCGGAACAAGCAAACCGTGTACTGCTTGCATGGGAACGACTGAAAGGTCACATTACGGGCATCTAGGTCGTCTCCGTGTGCGCACCAACATCAGCTGCCGAAGGTCGCGATGAAGGTACCTTCTACTCACAGTTGCAGAAGTTAGTTGAAAGACTCACTCGCTGTGATCTGCTGATGGTTGCCGGGGACTGGAATGACCGGACTGAATCCGGTGACTCTTCAAAGTCACCTCAGCGACCATTTTGGGCTTGACGCTCGATGCGACAATTGTAGGAGAATGCTGGATTTTGTTGATCAGAACCGACTGTTTGTCACTAACGCGTGCTCCCTGCATCGCCACAAAAATCTATTGACCTGGTATTCACACGAAGGCCATACGGCCAGTCTGATGGAGTATGTTCTTGTTGGTTCAGGGTTCCGCAGCAGGGTTCAGGATAGGAGGTCGACACGTGATGCGGAAACTCGTTATGTCCATGGGTATAAGTACAGTGGCTGTGCTGTATCATGAAGCGTTGATTGAAATTCTGAAATGTGTTTTCAACTCCAAAAGATTAATTAAGTAGGGTAGTAATATTGTTTGTCGTGTCGCATAATTTTAAGATATTCCAGTCATGTCAGGATGCCGGCTTCCAAACGAGCTCCTCATCAACTGTGTGCATGACTTATATTCCGCAAAAATGACAACTTAAGCAGCATGCAACTTTCCCATTGATTTATGACACCCGTGTAAACTCAAATATATTTATTAGAAAACGTGCACCAAAATATTCCTTCTTTTACTCATCTAATAGCAAATTGCGACTTCTTAAAATCTTATACTTAAAGGAAGAGTATCATTCGGCTTTAAATAACTTCCTCAGTTCCCAAATACTTTTGACCTCAATCCTGCGCTTAGGGTTTCCGAACTACAAGCTGTATGCGTTTCGTGCAAGATAAATCATGCATTTCAATATTCTGTTAAGAAGAGGACATATAGGGTTCACGAAATTTTGCACGGGATGTGGATTATGTTATCCCGTTTTTAAGCAGCGTTAATGAATGTGCTGATGGTTTGCTGTACAATTGGACATTTCTCGGTCCCGTCAAATCTAATATTAATGTTCTTAAAACTTAAAGATACTCCTTCCTGAAGTATAACGTTTGAAGGAGACGCAATTTGCTGTCAAATGAGCAAGTGAAAAAGTAGAGGCGTTGACTTCTAAACCAACAGGTCGCGAGTTCGAGGCTCGGGTGTTCCACACTTCGGGCTTGGGTATGGCTGGCTGACGACGGTTAATAAGCCAGAAATGGCCATTACAGTCTCCCTTGTCTTTGTCGGTAATATCATTCTGCCTATATATCATGCGCCGCTGTGCGGCTGCTGGTTGGGCTCGAGAGAGAGCCCTTAAGGCACAACGGAACGAGTGAGTTCCGTATGAACGATCGGTGAGCGCCCCCTAACAAATGAAAAAGTATTTTCCTGCATGTTTCCTAATAAATATTCTGGAATTAATAAGGGTGTGAAATATCAGTGGGCATGATTCACCCTCCTGAGGTATGTTTTTGGTAAGATGTGGTTTGGTAGCCCCACTTGATGGGCACAGTACTGTTGGGGTTGGGGTTAAGGGTCAGGGTTCGGAGTTAGGATTAAAGTCTATGGTTAGGGGTTAGGGTTAGAGGTCAGGGTTAGGGTTTAGAGCAACTATTTCTCACCCATTTAAAGTACAACCGCGCATTCCCAATAGCTTTTCTTTTACAGACAACTACTTGACCTCGTCGCCGGTGCGTTCTCCGTACCCCTGTAAAAAACCCTATTACCACCGGTCCCGTATCAGAGGTGACTAGGGTTTGCTTACTTCAGGTGGGGCTACCGAATTACATCCGACCGTGTTGTTTTGCGGAATATAGCTTACTTAGGCGTTCGATTGGGAGCTCGTCCAAAAGTCGGCATCCTGACGTGACTGGAATATCTTGGTATCATGCGGCACGACTATCATGCTTACAACCCTGCTTAAGTAATGTTTTCGAAGTTGATACGCATTTCAGAATTTCGGTTAACATTTCATGAGATAACACATTTACTGTATGTTCTTGTCCGCACACGCCTAAAAGTTCGCCTGTCATCTGCACCAACAAGTCCATGTGTGAGACGCTTGGATGTCGCATACCTTCGACAACCAATCGCTACCGAGGCCCTGAGCACAAAAATCCTGACCCCTTTTATGACCCGGGCCAACGAATTCAGTGGCCAATGGTCATCACTGAAGTCATCAGTCTATTGGGCAACTGAGAAGCTTCTTGGATTTACCTAGCGGCACAGCAGTGACTGGATCGGCAGAAGAACACCGCAGTTATCTGCCCAGACGGTCCTAGTCAGGTCCCGCAAAGATGTTTCCTTCCATCAACTCCGAAAAATGACAGCACAGTCGGATAGGGATAATCGGCAGAGATATTGAGCTGGAACAGCGACCACCATAGAGCAGACCTCAAACGCTGGTGACCCACTATCAAATTATCCGCAAAGTTAGTGGTGAGCCCTTGACACACAGCGACTCTGTTCGCGATTTGAATGGCGGCTCTATTGCTGACAACTCTGTCAAGTTTGATGGCTGGCGCGAGCATCTCAACTTTGATCAGCAGCCCATCACATCCTCTCCCTCCGCAGCGGGTTTATCCTTCCCCAGCCCATGGAATGTCGTGCGATGCCCTCCTGAGGGAGAAGTTACCGATGCAACGCAGGCTGCACAATAATAAGACGCTTGGAGAGGACGGTATCCCCACCGAAATCTATGCCTTTTGCCGATACTGGCACCCTGGTTCCATGAGGTGACTGAGCAAACGACGAGAGATTAGGTAGTTCCTAGTGAATGATGTTCGGGCATCCTTGTGTCTATTTTCAAGAAGGGAAATAAGACCACATGCAAGAACTATCGCGGCATAAGCCTGCAACAATTTGCGCCGTTAGCCTCCTCAGAAAATTCTAGTCTGAAGCAATATTTCCCCGGAATGAATTTAAAGCAAGCAAGGACAGCAGAATTTAATGGTACCAGAAAATTTCGCGACGGCGTATACTACTGGAGTTACCATTTTATCGATTAGTCTACGCGCAGTATACGTTGGCCTTGTTGTTTTACGTTGACTTTATCTGTCGAAATTCAAACCTCTGTACCTTTCTCACTTGTTATTTCTGCTATGCAACGACAGGCTGCAGTTGAGAAGCCGTCGCGAAATTTTCCGGTACCATTAAATTCTGCTGTCCTTGCTTGCTTTAAATTCTAATCTGTGCATGACTCAAGGACGAGTCTCAGCCAAGCCGGATTTCCAACTGAGCGTGGATGCGCGGGCCAGTTATTCACACTGAGGCGCATTATAGAATTCCGCCATGGCCACCAGCAACCGACGACTGTCGACTTTGTTGCTGTGCTCGATTCCGTCCATCGTGAGTCCCTGTGGCGAGTGATGGAACTAGATGGTGTGCCAGCCAAAAAATATCGCAATGATCAAGGCCTACTATCTCTCCACCTCCGAGCGAGTTTGCCTCCATAACAATCTCTCTCAACCGTTCGATCTGACTGAATTCACCGGCGGGCTCTATATGTTTTGAAGGTGTGAAGTCCGCACCCGGACGCCTGTTGACTGGTCTAGACTGTGCTAACGATATCGCCTTGCCAATCTAGTGTTTTGGTAATCTACAGTCCGTGATGTCACGGTTGAAGGAAGTCACTACTTTGGTCGTTCTATCCATAAACGCTAAGGAGACCAAATTGTTTTCGAGTCGCATCCCTGATCAGGCGAACACACCCCTCGGGATTAATGGCTGTCAGCTTGAAGAAGTGCACAGTAGCTGTTCTAACTCATGAAATGTCATGAGTTAGCACAAGAAAATCCCTCTAACGCAAAATCCACCTAACCTGCGTTCCCTAAAGTCTTACGGCAGCGTAGCTTGGTGTACAGCTGGCTTACTGGAAGTGCTGGGTGTAAGAGTGCTCATCCCCACCTGTTTCTCCAACTCAGCACGTGGGAGTCCCACGACTGTCTCGTTTTTTGGCTGTACTGTAGTGAGAAATTGAAGCTGGCCGTCTGGGGGTGTAGAATATCGTTTCAAGCGAAACGTCTTCCTCTGTGCCCTATGTTTTGTTTTTATTAAGTCTGAGACGGCTTGTACGACAGACAGTGAAGTCATGTGCTCTGGACTCGAAACAACGGCCTTCACGTTTTGAATGCTTTGACCATTCACTCAGACTGCTGTCGATCAGATGATAACGATTTTGTGCCTTCTGGACGAGCCTGGTTCCGCTTACTCGGTGACCACACCTAACACTGTCATTGAAAGTTAAGACAGAGGAAGCTCGCCCTGCAAATGTATTGCAGTCGGACATTTTCAGGCGAGTCCCTAACAGTCGCTCGGATTGTTCGTTTGAAATTGTCTCCTTCAAGGCTTTAGCCCAAGAACCTAACCACGAGACAACGGTGGCAAGAAAACTTATTTAATAGCGGTTTACGGGGGCCTTGTCATTGTGCCGTTACCGGGCTTTGCGGCATTTTATAAGGCAGTCAGCGTGGCAGAGCCCAGCCTTCCGCACCTTAGTAACACTGGTATTGCTGGTTCGCGACTGCTAATTCACCAGACCCGAGAGCCTGTTTATTTCGCTGAAAGTCGTTTCACTATTCGTCACCTATGGACGCGCTGGGTAGTCACCAGGTAGGTTAGCGGGTAACCCGTCTTTCTAGAAATTGGAATTTAATTACCGACGATTTTTCTTTATCCTGTGCATATCTGCATCTTTTAGCTGACACGATCCTGTCGTCGATACTAATATTTGCCTCCGCTCAACCAGCCTCTTTTTGCACCTGTAGGCACGAAGGCATCCTTGGCTTCTACAAGGGCCTCTTACCCAGCATACTCAGGACGGCTCCGGCCTGTGGTATCACATTCTTGGTCTATGAGAACCTGAACAGGTGGTTACAATCGAGCCCCAGATAGGTGACAACCCATTCTGGTCGCATTTCTACAATCTCCCATTATTTATTTGTCCACTTTGGTGGACGCCCCGCAGCAACACAAACAATCCTCAGCCCGCGTCCTGCATACCTCACATCGGAACGAAAGATTGTTCCCCCTCAGTTGTAATTTTTTTTAGTTTTACGATTGCTTTTTTAAAATAGATTCCTTTTGAGATGTTTGCTAAGCAGACAGCTGTGCTAATCTCCCCTCTGGGATTACCATTTCGCAGTTGTTAACAGAACCCGCTCGACCGACTGCCTTTTAGGTCGGCTTTGATAGAAAGCCGCACCTCCGGCTCTCTGGTCACTGGCTCTGCAGCGCTGTATCACCGGAAAGCCTGTCCGAGCCTAGATCCAGATGTCTGGTCGTGCACTTGATTTGGAACATTCACTTGCGACTAGTGCGAAGTCCCGATGGTTGTTAAACACTGTCAGGTACGTGAGGAAATCCGCTATGCATCGCCCCCGTCTACCGTATGACTAGAAGTTGTGCCGCTGAGAACTCCGACGAAATTGCCGATACGGGATCGTAAAGAATGAACCAGCCGGGACTTCTGCGGGTTCCTTGCACTTTATACGCAAAATGTATTATTCACGCATTAATGTGATAATTCGGTGTCCAGAATCATCCATGTGCGAAATGTTGAGGACAAATGTCTGATTTTTCGGCCAAAAGAACAACGAAAGCTAGATGGTATTTACAGCCTTATCCGGGCTATCATTAGCTGATGTTGCTTGCATCGGACTATGTTGGCAAACCCTGTCATGCGAGCTAAGGAAGTGCGGTGTGATTAAAGGACCGATTTACCCATCTCCGCTGGAACCGTAGGTCTAAATAATCTCATCACCGGCCTCTCGGACGGCCAACGTGACTAACTTCGTACCGACAAGGATGTCTATTTCTAGGACATTTGAAACAACCTGGGCAAGCATATCGACCCCTCGCACCGTCACTCTTGGCCCTGGTAGCCACGACGTCGTCTTTTTTCCGTCTGACTTGTAATTGCAAGGTTTAATTACGATGCCAGAGCAAAAGCCCCCCCTCCCCCTCCCCCCCTAAGTAATCAACGGTCTTCAAACCAGCATTTCCACCTCGGGTCCAGTTCCTGGACCCATGGGTGGGCCCAAATGCAAGAACATGCCATCCTTGACTCCACACTTCTGCGAGAAGCACTTTCCTCACGGACGACACTATTTTCACGACCAATTTTCACGCGGTAACTATCCCAGGACATCATAATTCCGCGGTTACGTACTCGCCGACGGCGGTTCTGAGGTAAAAACCCCTTGAAACTACGACACTGTTATACACAGTTGATCGGTTTATGCATGATCAAGACACGTCGGACCAATGAGACTAACCGACTTAGCTGGAGGTACAGTTGTGGCCCGTTGGCCAAGGACCACCTTAATGTCTGGCTCCGTTACATCTTGTTTCCATCTTCTGGTATATTTCCTCATCTGCGCGTAATGCTCGTTACTCTCACAGGTTTTATTTCTGCCTTGTCACAAGTATGCCTGTAAACTTTAGCAAGCCTGTTTTCTCTGCCAGATGACGACTGGTGTTTGGTTGTTTCCTGTTTGGTACAGTGGGGCAATTTTATCAGCTAACGCAAATTTTTCCCTGACATTTTGGTTATTTACGAGTGAGTGGCGTGAACCCATTACCAGACCAACTAAAAGTAACTCGGCCTATTTATCGAATGCTAACTTTTCGATAGGCGCCAAGGCTGCCTCTTGTTCGTCCCCCCCCCTTTGGACTCCTACAGTCGTGCAGCCAACATCTGCCTCAGCTACCGGCTGTACCTCGAAATGGCCCTCCACTACTACAGCCGGCATCATGCTAAGGTGCTCGCCTGGCTTAGTGCTCTGCCATGCGAACTCCTGGTGTATGAAAGTCACATGCCTGAACATCCGACAAGCAGAACATCTCCTTGTCCAAAATACGAACTATGCCCGCAGCACTGCCTCTCCAAATCCCGTGTGACTAAACCACCCTGGTCTAGTTCGACATCTCGGGACCAGTAGCTCAGGCGTGAAAGCCCTGCTGTCTGATCATCTGATTCGGATCCAATACTGAGACTCGCAGTCTAAGCTTGGAGTACCAGTGGTTGACGACCCAAATAATCCGGAAAAGGGAATATCGTTTGCTGACAAAATTGCACAACATTTGTTTACACAAATAGCCAAACAAATGACGATGTCTCCGCTGACTTAAATGAAAATTTGGTCTTAATAAATGTTCCCAGAAAACGAATAATACTCGTAAGTCAACCACAACCCTGCTCTTACGGCGTCGGGTGCGTTCCCTCATCTGGCTGCCAGCCTATTCCAATCGGTTCTTAAATCTTCCTGTTCAGAATACAGTGCCTTCTCAACTGGCGTCTAACTCTTCTCTTTCTATTCGAGACCTGGCCTGAAGGTTGTGGTGGCTAGGTCCTGCCCATGGCTTAAATGTCATCCTCCTTGGCCTCCTCCAAACAATAAGTCCTACAGTGGGGGCAACATTAGATTCTATGGACGACCAAGGCTGATTCGCCTACCTAAAAGTCGTGAGACAGTGATGTTCGGCAGTTACTTGGCATGACGCCAGCCAAATTTAAGGAAGCACTGCTTTCACGTTCGCTGAGGGATACCTCAAATGCTGTTGAAAATCACCTTCGGCAAGTAAACCATAGTTTGTGGACGCAAAACAGTGAGCCCCGTCCCCTTCCCTGTATGCTTCCCCCACAAATTATAAGAGTGACACTTCTCACTCTGGCTCTTAGACAAACCAACGACAAACCTTCAGGAACGAAGGACAGCTCCGGTTGCTCGAGAGCTGGCCGTTTATAAAGTGGCTATTATTACTTTCATTGGGACTCACCCCTCTTAAGAGAGTGGGTGCTGGAGCGGCGGAGAGTGGGGAGACGCCGGAGTCACATTCGCCATCAGGGATGGCGTGGCAGAACAGCTGTCCTGCCTGCCCTAGGACATCAGCAGTCGTATCGTGAGCATGCGTCTGCCATGCCAAAAGAACAAAATTAGTCGACACAATTAAAGTCTATGCTGTCCCCATGATCAGGTCTAACGACTTGAAGAGAAAATCCTGCAAGGACCTGCGTGCCTTCTGGCGACCGTGCCTAAGGCAGACAAATTTATTGTCATCGCCACCATCAGTGCCCGCGCTGGCACAGACCACGTTACCTAGAAGGGAGCTTCAGGTCCCCACGGTATCAGCAGCTGCAATGGCCATGGCCTCGTTTTCCTGTAGTAGACACAGTCTTCTCCTGACTAACGGTTTTCACCTGCTGATGCGGGAGAGGACGACGTGGGCGCATTATCCCTTGCGCGACTGACAACTGCTGGAGTGCGTCCTGGACCATTTGTGATCCGCATGATGTGCTGGAGACCAAGGCGATGTGTGATGCAGACTGTTGGATGGAGCGCCGCCTTGTCTTCATGGAGAGGCTGCAACCGCAAATTCGAAGAAGTCCACGAAGTAGGCAAACACCCGGCTAGTTAGACAAAGCATTATTGGATACGGATGACAGCCTATCTGACTAATCAAATGAATCTCAAACTGGGACAAATTCAAGTCCTGGGAGAAAGTGTTTCCGTTCAAGGCCAGTGACGTGTAGTACGGAATTCCATTCAGGCCACTGCTCACAAAGTCCTCGATTACGCACATCATCAGATCCAGGATTGACTCGATCACGGCGAAGAAAGCAGTTGTCTTCTCTCCGAGTACAACAGTGTGCAACAGTTGTACCTTCGCGAACGACGCTCACCGTGCGTCCTGTGGAGTGGGCACAGTCACGGTAACTTAAGCGCACATTACAGTAAGTATTCTATCTCACGAGATTTCGACTGCAATTCTGAAATATGTTTTCAGGATGCCGGCTTTCAAACGAGCTCCTCATTGACTGTGTGCATGACTTATATTCCGAAAAATTACTACTTAAGTAGCATGAAAATTTTTCATTGATTTCTGATATCAGTGTAAATTCAAATATATTTTTTTAAAAAACATGCAGAAAATATTCCTTCCTTTACTCATCTACTAGCAAATTACGTCTTCTTCAAATTTTATGCTTGGAGAAAGAGTATCATTTGGCTTTAAATAACTTCCTCAGTTCCGAAATAGTTTTGACTCCAACCGTGCTCTTAGGCTTTCCGAACTACAAGCTGCATGCGTTTCGTGCAAGAAAAATCATGCATATCTTGGTATCATGCGGCAGGATAACCATTATTACAACCCTACTTAAGTAATGCTTTCGAATTTTATTCGCATTTCAGACGTAATAATTAAATGTCACACGGCCTGATAGTCTAACACATGCCACGCGCGTCGCGTTGAGCCGAGTTCCTTCCATTCAGATAAACAAATAGTTCCAGAATGGTGAACAGGTAGGTAAAGCAAGATAGTCTGACGCCTCTGTAGATCGTCAGCAATGCCACCATTCCTGATCAATACGCAGTTCCTCATCTGCAGGATTTCGTCGGAGCTCTTTTCGACAAAGTGGTTTTCTCGAAGACTGACCTGGTGTGTACCTTTCATCAGATTTCTGTCGACCGCTGTCACTACACCCTTCGGCCTTTTCGAATTTGTCCGCATGACCTTCGGTCTTTGCAATCCCGCCAAAACATTCTAGATGTTCATCGGTCACGTCTTTCGTCGTCCCATTGGTGATTAATCGGAATGCCGAATAACACAAGGAGAACCTCACCTTGGTGATTGACCACCTCGACGAATGCAGAGCCAACGTTAACGCTTACAAATGTGTTTTTGGTGCGCCTTCTCCTGACTTCCCTGACCATTATGCTAACTCAGAAGGTTTGCGTCTCCTCCCCTACAAGGTTGAAGCAGTTCGTGATTCCCATCCATCAACCTCCAAGCGTCAGCCAAAGAGATTCCTCGGCATGGTCAACCTTTACCGAAGGTTCCTGTCGAACTGTGTCGACCTCACACTGCCGCCCACCAACATTTCTTCTGGTCCCAAAGGTCCCTTCGAGCTTATTGGTGAAGCATTGACTGCATTTGAGGGAATCAAAGGTTTCCTTGCTGACGCTACATTGCTCACGCATACTGCTCACGAAGTTCCTCTGTCCCCTGATAGTTGAAATTTCAACCACTGATGTAGGAGCAGTTCTTCAACAACACCGTACAAATTCCACAAAACCATTAGCCTTCTTCTCTAAGAAACTTTCGCCGGCTGAGACACGCTAGAGCGCTTTTGGTTGTGAATTTGGTGCCACTTACCTGGCTGTAAAGCATTCCCGACACTTGCTTAAGGGTCGTGACTTTGTCATTTTCAGGGGCTACGAACCGCTTCCGCTTGCCATTCGATCCAACTCTGAGAAACATAAATCGAAAGAGACCGCCTATTTGGACTACGCCTCCTGCTTCGCCGCCGGCATTTGTCAAACTGCACAAAGGATGAGGCAGCTGACACGCTGTCCAGACCTTCACTCTGCGTTATCGACCTTAGTGCCATGACGGCTGAACACAATCGTATCGTTTGTCCTGGCAACGAGTCGTTTAGTGAATCACAGACGTTCAGCTGATCGCCGGTACTTGTACCATCCTTTGTGACGTCTCGAATCGCTTTCATCGCTCCGTCGTGCCCGCCTCTGTGCGGCGAGATGGGTTCCAATCTCCCTGTGGACTCTCTCACCCTGGGATCCAAGCCTCAAAATGCTCCTCGCGGAAAGGTTCGTCTGGTCTAGCACGAACGAGGATGTAAAAGTTTGAGCACGGTTGTCTGGGCTGCCAGCAGAGAAGGGTGCAGCGTCACAACAGGTCCCCATCAGGCGACTCCCACAGTCCTGACGCACTGTTCGACCATGTGCATCTGGATGCCATAAACCCCATTGCCTCTGTCTAATTGCTATTCTCATCTTACCTGCGTTGATCGGTGCATCCTGTCAAATGTGCCGGAGGACGCCAACGTGATGTCTTTCGTCGGTCGTTGGGTCGTCATTATCGGTGCCCCATCCACGATTACCACTAACCGAGGTGCCCAGTTCGAGTCTGCTCTCTTCACCTTTCTTGGTTGCACTCTCATTCGGACGACGGCCTATCGTACAGCTGTCAACGGTATGGTTGAGCGGTTCCTTTGCCAGTTAGGGCCGCCCTGAGTGCCGCAACCTGCCCCGTGCACTCCTTGACATTCGTGCGTCACTGAAGTCAAATTTGGGCGCACTTCTGTCCGGCACTATCCGCCGATTGCCAGACGAGATGGTCACCCCAACCTCTCATAGTGACAGCCATACTCTTGACAATTTGATGCACCCTCTGCGTCAATATATGCACTCACTTTTCCCGGTTCCACCTCAAACTCCACCGACCCCGTCTTATGTCGAAAAAAGGCCTGGGCAACTGCATGCATGTATTCGTTTGGTGTGACAATGTGCGCAGGCCATTGGAATCACCGTACGAAGGATCGTTCCATGTGCTCGCAAGCGGTGCCAAGACCTACTGGATCCCTCGCGGTGACAAGGAGGGCGTGGTCAACATCGGCCTGGTTAAGGCGGCCGTCGCAGAGGAGCTGTTGGACCTACCCCAAGAACGAAGATGTGCTGACCTCCCACCCACGCCACTTTACCTCATCCGCTCCCTTTTCCTTCCACTTCCCTACCCCCTATACTTCCGGCCGGTCTACTTCCTGCTCCGCCAAGGCCGCAATCACCAACTTCAACCTCATGCGGCTCATCCACCCCAGCGCGCATTCAACCGTCTCCTTCTGTCCCTCCTTTTTGTATTACTCGCAATGGACGTCAAGTCCACTTCCCTGATCGTCTAGTTGCCCATTTTTCCGACTCCTGTATATCTTTCGGCATCGTCTGATCCGAGAGGGGAGTATTGCGCCGAGCGTCAGACCAACTGACTTAGTATTCTCGTCCCTTTTCTTCGACTGTCCTAGTTGTTTTATTGTAATGGGCGCACCGCTACAGGTCGACCCGCACATCGTTTGCGTGCCTGATGATCAGGCGTTGGACATCTTCAATATTAATGATAATAACCGACTGGGTTTTCTTGTTGTCGTTCTTAGTTAGGGCTCCTAGGACATAGGCTGCCAGTTAGTAAAAACAGCGCTATTTGCATCATGTTGTTAGCTGACTAATAGCCTTGATCAGGTAATGCAGTTGTGTGACGGGGTCCTTGCCGTTATGATTTACGTGAACCACTTGTATTGGGTGAGAAGTTACGGCAGGTTATATAGCAGGTCAGGTCTAGGGGAGGAAGGAAACGCGATCTCTGGATCAAAATTTATTCGTCTGACGTTTCGGACCCACACTCGAATCCATCCTCTGAGACAGAATCAGATAAGTGTAATGCTTTGTAGAAGCGATGCAGTTTGTACGGAATGCCTCCGCATTGATCGCAGATGGTTGCGCGCGCTGCGATAGTGACTTAGCAACTGCTATTCCACCACTCACGTGGGTTTTTGAGAAACTTGGCTTGGGAAAATTTGCGAGGGAAACATCCCTCGTTTGTGCGTTCCCGAGTGGTTAACTACTCCGCCTTGGCAAAGTTTCGCCGCAGAACGTAAAGGCGGGGCGTCTTTGCGTTTGTTAACTAGCTGGGGGTCGGAAAACCACTATTCGTGCAGTTCATGATTCATGCGGTTGCCTCCTCTCGCGAGAGTTCCCGTCTAGTCAGACCTGATTGTGCTGTCAGGTTCCGTCAAATCAACATAGGAGCTGGGGTCGTTCTTCGTCGTTGCTGCTGCGTGCTCGGCCATCTGCGTCCACGATAGTCTTGTAGTTTCTCCGACATAACTGTTTAATGCATAAATACGCCGGATCCGGTAGACAATTTCAGGCCTCTCCTGGGGTGGCAATGTGTCTTTCAGCCACATGGACGGATTTCTAATAGTTGCCTGCGGCCAATGTGCAATCCCAAATCCAAGGAGTGTGAGACGACGGCTGACGAATTCCAAAAGGTTTTTGACGAACGGGAGCGCTCGATAAAAATTGGGACTTGGATTAGTTCCCCGTTTACGCTGGTTGGCGAAGTTGCGCGGGTGGTCGTCAGCTCTAAAAATCCGTCGTAGAGGCGACGGTCGAATACGTAGTCCACCCTTGTCTTTACATCTATCAAATACCTACTTTTTGCGATTTGACCAGGTCTACTCTTATCCCGTTTTCGTGGACGCGCAGGTGGCCTAATAGGCTCATGCAATGAATAAATGTGCGAGTGCCATGTGGACAGGGGAGGCGGATGCGGCGGGTGTAGTTTGATGCTCCAGGCACTGGTTCGCCAGTCGCAGTGCGATCGATTGGCAAGTGGCCGACCCGGACAATATGTGAGGCGAAGGTGCGATCGCAATTAGGAGAGGTATAGATCAGGCCTCGCCATCACTAGTGTTGACGGTGGTGATGTTGGTTTTTGTTGGTGTGTCAGGAATGTGTGTAGTATGGATGGGCGTGGCAGACGACAGCGGCAGACGTTGGGGCGGTGGGGGAGGAGGAGGAGGATGGAAGTGGTGGTTCGGGAGTGCGGTCAACGCTAGTTGCTGGAGCGGGAGGCGACGGAGAGGTGAACAGAGAGACGACGGTTGGTGCAGTCCGTGTTTTGCAGTTTATCCGGAGGTATCCAACAAGTCCAATTGGCGTCCGGAATGTCCGCTGACATCATGGGCATGCTGGAGGTGGTTAGGCGTTGGCGTTGGGATGTAGGCGCAGTCGAGATTTGCGTGTTTCACGCATGGCTTTGCCGGTGGTGATGCGTTTATATTCGAAGATTGCTGAGCCTGTCTTCACTGTTCTTCTCCACGTAGGTCGGTCCCGGGCTAGGTCTTCCTAGTTTGCCGAGATCATCCACAGTCGCTTCAGGGAGGTCTTCAGAACATTCTTGTAGCGCTGGAATTGACCTCCCTGTCTGCCTGAACCCGTCGCGACATCTCCATAGAAAAGTCGTTAAGGTAGCCTATAACTGTCGATCCGTACGAGGTGGCCGCACCGTCGTAGTTGCAGTTGTCTCCGCATAGCGTAGTTGCTGAGGATTCCCGTCCGCTCCAGTACGGCCGTGTCTGGGATCCGGTCTTGCCACATCACCTTCAGTATTCAACGAAGACAAGTGAGGTGGAAGTGGTTGAGTCTGCGTACCTGCTTCATTTACACAGTCCATTTCTCTGTTCCATATAACAACGGATGACGGACATGTACAATTATAGTTTCGTGCTGAGTTAAAGACCATGACGACTTCAAACGACCGAAGGCTTGGATGGCCTCGGAAATCCGGCCGGCCACTCTGTAGTCGATTTTGGTGCTGCGGGAGGGGGTGACACTCAGATGCGTGCAGTTATCTACCACTTGCAGTTAGGCGTTATTCACGTTGATTTGGGGTGTGAAGTAGGCAGCGTCGGGTGGCAGTTGGCGCATGACCATCGTCTTCTCCTTGATGATGATCAGGCCAAAGCTCTCGCAGGCGGTGGAGAAGAGATCCATGCTCATATGCATGCCCCCTTCAGTAGTTGTCTTTAGGGCGCAGTCATCGGCGAACAGAAGTTCGCGGACGGTGTTTGTGGATGCACGCGACTGAAAGTGCATCCGTCGCTGATGGAGGAGGCAGCCGTCCGTCCTGTAGGTGGTGTGGATCATAAGGTGTTCGTCACGGTCAGCGTCCACCAGCATGTCAGAGAGCATGAGCCTGAAAGGGGATAGGCGCGAGGACGCAGCCCCGTTTTACTCAGTTGGTCACTGTGAATGTCTCTCAGACGGCTTTATTGTCCGGGATGCGTGCCGTCATGCCATCGTGGAGCACTGTCTGATTTAATCTTTCGGCAAAGCCGAATTTCTGCATGATTTTCCATAGGCCTTTGCGATTCGCCATACTGATGGCTTTCATCGGATCCACGAAAGTAGAGTAGATGTGTACTCACATCCCTAAACATTTCTCCTGCAGTCGGCGGGCGGCAAAGATAATGTCCGTGGTTCCGCGATGACGGCGGAAGCCGCACAGGCTTTCCGGCAGGAGATCTTGTTCTCGGTGGTTGTTCATACGGTTGAGAAGAATGCGAGCGGAGATTTTCCCGGCGATGTTCAGCAGCAAGACGCCTCTGTGATTGTCGCAGTTTTGACAGTTTCTTGTCCGCATGTATAGATGCACGATTGTGACGTCTTTGCAATCTTGCGGGACTTCTCCTTGACGCCACATCTCCTGGAAGAGTTCCGTCAGATGATCCATGAGTTGGGGACCGCAGTGCTTGTAGATCTCAACAGGGATCGCGTTCGATCCGGGCGCTGCCCTGCTAGAGAGCTGTTGGACGGCCTTGATCACTTAGTAGAGAGAGGGCGGAAAGTCGAAGTCGGCGTTGGTCTCCACTTGAGGCAGACGGACGATGGCGGCTTCGGAGATGGTGGAGGGATGATGGAGGACGCCTCTGAAGTGCTCAGCCTATCGCTGTAGGATCTGTGTTTTCTTGGTGAGTAGGGTAATACCATCGGTGTCGGGAAGAGGAGGAGTTGCTTTGGTTAGCGGACCGTAGGTAATCTTGATAGCGGCGAAGAAGTTATTCCATTCGTTGCAGTCCGCGTACCCTTGGATCTCCTCGGACTTGCGAGCCGTCCAAGCGTCCTGCATCTGCCGCAACCACTGTTGCACAAGGCGGTGACTACGGTAGAAGGCTGTTTTGTTGTCGTAGGTGAAGCGGTTGACGTAGGCATTGTGCAGGCTGTTCTTCTGGTCGAGCGGATTGCTGATGGCGGCGTCGTTATCATCGAACCAGTTCTGGGGTTGGCGATGTGCGCGACCGAGTGACAGCCGGGGTGGTCGACTGAACTGTGTCCCATAGTTGGTGCCATCAGTTCTTCGCGGAGGCGTTCTCGTCGGCAGAGGTGGGTGGAAGGTTGGTTAGTCACCGAGCCAGCTGGTTGCTGAAATGGAAATGATGAGAAGGCACATTCAACAGAGCAATATTTAACTTACCTTGAGGTTGCGTTCGCGGCTGTAGGTGGATCCTCATCTTGGAGATGACGAGGCGATGGTCGGTCCACACATCGGCATTCATTATCGCCTTTGTCACCAGCACGGCCTGCTGGTCCCGCCTCTGGACGAGGACATAGTCCAGCAGGTGCCAGTGTTGAAGAAGGAGACACGATCGCCGGGACAAGAGCTTTATTAGCCTGGCGGGCACTCCCGTATGTCAAGAAGGTTTCGGAAGCTGTCGGCCGCCTTCTCGCACCACTTGGGGTTGGAGTGGCACACAGACCGGAGGCAACCATCAGGCGTCTGGTCATGAAACCGAAAGACCCACTGCCACGGCTAGAAACATCTGGAGTCGTTTATCGGATCTGGTGCAGTTGCGGACATAGCAACTACGTCGGAGAAACCGGAAGACAGCACCGAACGAGAATGGCCGAACACGCGGCAGCGGTGCGGAGGAATGACGCCAGCTCTCAAGTTGCGGCTCATTTGACGAGATCCGGCCACACATTCAAATTCGACGAGGCCGAATTCTCGCAAGGGGTGACAACCGCGTGAGCCGGGAGCTACCGGAATCATGGTTTACTGGCCTCCAGTCCATCAACAAGTGCAACGAGCTTCCCATTCCATACTCCGTGCTGAAACTTCGCATAGGCGAAGTAACAAGCCATGCGGGGTGGGCAAAGGTGAACACTTTTCCCAACACCGGGGTCGGTGCGTCAGATGGTCGAGCAATCATCACGCCAACATCCAACGCACGTGATGAAATTGCAGCAATTATCGACTCGAATATCGGCCATAAAGCAATGATCACACCAAGTGCGACGATCCCAGATGAAGGGGGGAGCCGTGAATGTTCATAGGTATGCGGTAGCATGGCTACTGCATCCTATAAATACCGCAGCCCCTTGTGCCACAATCACCCGTTTCTGCTTTTTTGTCTCTGATGATGGATTCGAGTAGGAATCCGAAACGCCAGGCTAATAAAGCTCTTGTCCCGGCGATAGTGTCTCCTTCTTCAAGACTACTTCCTGGGACTCGTCTCTTCGCTTCTATAGGTGCCAGTGTCGCGACCGAGAATGCATTCAGGTGGTCTTCTTGCGCATCGGTAGGCGGGAGTAGGTGTTGGTCAGGATGAGTCGTTGTTCTGCGCAGGTTCTTAGGAGGAGAAGGCCATTGTCATTGAGTTCGTCAAGACCATAGAGACTCATCACTCCTCTGCATGCAGCATGTTCTGTGCCGACTCGGGCATCGAAGTCGCCAAGGATAATCAATTTGTTTCACTTCGACACAGTCGCCAGGAGAATATGGAGATCGTCATAGGATTTGCATCTTGAAGCGTCGGTGCTGGACATCGGGGGGGGGGT
>CACRXP010000271.1:70492-86192 GCA_902702965.1 Spirometra erinaceieuropaei | reverse complement strand
TGCAATCTTGCGGGACTTCTCCTTGACGCCACATCTCCTGGAAGAGTGCCGTCGGATGATCCATGAGTTGGGGACCGCAGTGCTTGTAGATCTCAACAGGGATCGCGTTCGATCCGGGCGCTGCCCTGCTAGAGAGCTGTTGGACGGCCTTGATCACTTCGTAGAGAGAGGGCGGAAAGTCGAAGTCGGCGTTGGTCTCCACTTGAGGCAGACGGACGATGGTGGAGGGATGATGGAGGACGCCTCTGAAGTGCTCGGCCTATCGCTGTAGGATTTGTGTTTTCTTGGTGAGTAGGGTACTACTATCGGTGTCGAGAAGAGGAGCAGTTGCTTTGGTTAGCGGACCGTAGGTAGTCTTGATAGCGGCGAATAAGTTATTCCATTCGTTGCAGTCCGCGTACCCTTGGATATCCTCGGACTTGCGAGCCGTCCTGTATCTGCCGCAGCCACTGTTGCACAAGGCGGTGACTACGGTAGAAGGCTGTTTTGTTGTCGTTGGTGACGTAGGCATTGTGCAGGCGGTTCTTTTGGTCGAGCGGATTGCTGATGGCGGCGTCGTTGTCATCGAACCAGTTCTGGGGTTGGTGACTTGCGCGACCGAGTGACAGCCGGGTGGTCGACTGGACTGTGTCCCTTAGTTGGTGCCATCAGCTCTTCGCGGAGGCGTTCTCGTCGGCGTCGGCAGCGGTGACTGGGAGGTTGGTTAGTCGCTGAGCCAGCTGGTTGCTGAAATGGAGATGATGAGAAGGCACATTCAACAGAGCAATATTTAAATTACCTTGAGGTTTCGTACGCGGCTGTAGATGGATCCCCATCTTGGAAATGACGAGGCGATGGCCGGTCCACACATCGGCATCTCTGATCGCCTTTGTCACCAGCACGTCCTGCTGATCCCGCCTCCGGACGAGGACATAGTCCAGCAGGTGCCAGTGTTTAAGAAGGAGACACGATCGCCGGGACAAGAGCTTTATTAGCCTGGCGGGCACTTCCGTATGTCAAGAAGGTTTCGGAAGCTGTCGGCCGCCTTCTCGCACCACTTGGGTTTGGAGTGGCACACAGACCGGAGGCAACCATCAGGCGTCTGGTCATGAAACCGAAAGACCCACTTCCACGGCTAGAAACATCTGGAGTCGTTTATCGGATCTGGTGCAGTTGCGGACATAGCAACTACGTCGGAGAAGCCGGAAGACAGCTCCGAACGAGAATGGCTGAACACGCGGCAGCGGTGCGCAGAAATGACGCCAGCTCTCAAGTTGCGGCTCATTTGACGAGATCCGGCCACACATATAAATTCGACGAGGCCGAATTCTCGCAAGAGGTGACAACCGCGTGAGCCGGGAGGTACTGAAATCATGGTTTACTGGCCTCCAGTCCATCAACAAGTGCAACGAGCTTCCCATTCCATACTCCGTGCTGAAACTTTGCCAAGGCGGAATAACAAGCCATGCGGGGAGGGCAGAGGTGAACACTTTTCCCAACACCGGGGTCGGTGCGTCGGATGGTCGAGCAATCATCACACCAACATCCAACGCACGTGATGAAATTGCAGCAATTATCGACTCGAATGTCGGCCATCAGGCAATGATCACACCAAGTGTGACGCTCCCGGATGAAGGGGGTAGCCGTGAAGGTTCATAGGTATGCGGTAGCATGGCTACTGCATCCTATAAATACCGCAGCCCCTTGTGCCACAACCATCCGTTTCTGCTTTTTTGTCCCTGATGATGGATTCGAGTAGGAATCCGAAACGTCAGGCTAATAAAGCTCTTGTCCCGGCGATCGTGTCCCCTTCTTCAAGACTACTTCCATGGACTCGTCTCTTCGCTCCTATAAGTGCCAGTGTCGCGACCGAGGATGCATCCATGCGGTCTTCTTTCGCATCGGTAGGCCAGAGTAGGTGTTGGTCAAGATGAGTCGGTGGTCTGCGCAGGTTCTTAGGAGGAGAAGGCCATTGCCATTGAAATCGTCAAGACCATGGAGACTCATCACTCCTCTGCATGCAGCATGGTCTGTGCCGACTCGGGCATCGAAGTCGCCAAGGATAATCAATTTATTTTCCTTCGACACAGTCGCCAGGACAGCATGCAGGTCCTTGTAGAATTTGTCCCTTGCGGCGTCGGGTCTGGTCATCGGGGGAGGGAGCGTAGACGCTGACAATGGTGGCGTATTTTCCTCCGCGGAGAGGCAGGCGGAGGCTCATCAGGCGATCATTGATGCCCCGCGGCAGACAGAGTGGTCGTCCTACGATGTGGTTGCGGTTGGCAAAGGCGATGCCCGCGTCCCGTCGCTCTGTCTTGGGGTGACCGCTCTAGAGGAAGGTGTGGTCGGTACCCGCCTCATCCAATTGACTTTGTTCGGAGAAGCGGGTTTGGCCGAGTGCAGTGATGTCAACCTTGCAGCGCGCCAGTTCCCGAGCCACTAGCTCCGTTCTTTGTTCCGGTCGGCTGCTTCTCGGGTTGTCCAAAATGGAACGTACATTTCAGGCTGCCAGAGTGAGCGGACTCACCCTATAAGCCGAGGAACGGAGGAGGAGGAGGTTGGAGGGTGTTAGAGGGTATTGTTTCTTGTTGGTTGGTTTCGACCGCGAGGATTGCCGTCTGCGAGTCATGGTCGGAGCGCAGAGGACGTGATCCCAGCATTTGTTTCGGGCACCTTTTCTAACCCCTTTCTCCTCGCGGAGGTGAACCGTTCTGACTCTAAATTGGGCTGCTTTGATATCCTATGCTGCCGCCCTCTCCACTGTAGCCCACGACTTTTGTGTTTACTGGGGGAACCACCCCAATTAGCCTGGGACTACCTAAGGCATCGCCGTAGGACTTGAAAAGTGTGGCTGTTGGGATGAGAAGGTTCTAGTGCCGGGATGCAGATCTTTCTCGTCCCTCTCTGAGAGAACTTGTTGCTGAAGTATGAACAATAAGCACACAAATTAAACAGAACGGCATCTAGCTTACAATGAGGTGGAACTCAAACAAGCAGACAAAAGAAATCAGACAAGAACAGCACTAAGCAGATGCAGTCAGCGTCACGGATACCTTCATTCACGGACATCACGAGATTTGGAATCTACCCTCCTTCCGGTGTCGTGTTCTTCCACTATGCTAATGAGCAGTTATCTCTGGAGAGCGGCCGGGAATGAGCATTGCTCACCAAACACACGGAAATATGCTCGGCAACTGATGTGTGCAGGTGATCATAAGACTTCCAGAAGTGAGTGTCAACGACCTCCTTTCCGGGAATAACCGTGCTAAATATAGCTGCGAAGGCAGATATGAAGCTGGGTGCGAAACTCTTCACCAGTAACCAGCTTGAAAACAGTATTAATGCCCCTACACAGCGTCAACGTTGATTTAATTTGCCTCGCAGTTGTCGACATAATCACACACCTGGGTATTACAACGTCAACAAACATCGAATTGGGCATCGCTATCGCCAATCGGTTCTTCGAAGTCAGCCAAGTCTTCGCCTGTTCGCAGCACCCTGCCTGTAACTGTCGCAGCGTCTTCCTAAGCGCAAAACTTGAGGTATACTCGGACACTGTTGTAAAAAGTAGAGCGGCTATTTTCGAAGCCGGTGAAGCGTCCGCGGACAGAGCGGAAAGTGTGGCTCGTAAGAATTAAAAATCGCGGATTAGCGACGCAAGCACTCAAACCTTGTCGTTTCACACTGTCAGCGGGCATTATGGGCACTGACTGGATTTGCTGGATATCTCCTGACACAGCGCGGTATCACCAGGACCAACCCGCTTCTCGTCTCACTAAGAACACCGTCACCAGCACCATCGTTGTTGAGGACAATCCGGCCATCCTACGCATCATCGCACTTCCCACAAGCGATGCAGACCCAGTCCCAGGCTTTCACGATTGCGATCGTATCTCAGAGACGCGCTTCGGACTGGGCAGTCATTTGTGAATCCATCGTACTGACAGCGGTGAACTCGTACCTGGACCACTGATGCATGCTCCTCACTTCGTCTCAACTGCATATACAGCCACAGGATACCACACGGGTATATTCGGTCATATCCTCGTTCGCGAAAGTCTTTATTAAATCAGCACGGTCCAAACCACATGACGACACTCAACCTACACACTCACACCTCTGATACGCACATCAACCTACTCACCAACGTGTGCATGCGCGACTCTCCCCCGTAACACACCATGCACCTTCTCCCCCGCAGGCATGCGATGCACTTTATCAGCGCCGACTTGACGTGAAGGACGGTGGGTGCAAGTACCTACGCATCCCCGATTGGGGAAAGTATGTCCCCGTCGCAGCCCCATACACTAATTGGGGACCAGGTCGTATGTGGCAGGCGCAGGCGGACTATGTGGCTTTGTCGGCTACTGTATATGCGGCCACTTCTGGTCTTTACATAGAACATGGCAAGTGACGGATGAGTGTGTGATAGATACTGAAAAGGTCTGACTGCTGGGTCCCCTTGTGGGGTAGCAGTGTACGTCGTCACTTGCGATAAACGGCTGGCGACTGAATAAAATAAACTTATAGCACCCTGCCCTGCCTAAACTAACGCCACTTATCCGAAAGTGTGAGTCGGTACCTTCTAGTCAATATGGTAAGAGAGATTTATTGTCTGGATGCCGCTGGAGTCGACTACGGTGAGAAATATCATCCTTGAAAATGCATGCCCAAGGCGTTTTATGGCATAAAAGTTCCATCGTTTTTGCCTACGATGTCTGCCATGTGCTCCACAGCAGGATGGATGCAGGGACGGTAACTTGCGCGAGGATCAGTTTAAAGCGATAGTAGACTTGTGTGCATCTACTGCACTCTCGCCTACCCAACCTGAATGCTGTCAAGACATAGTCCATACCGAAGGAGGGAGAGGCCGGTGGCTTGCACGGCGAAAACCCGCACCTAGGTGTACAACCACAACCCCTGGTCCACAGCGTACACTGACGAGGGTTTTATGCAGCAGCAAACATGAGGGATGTCTCGTATCCCAGTTAGCGCGGCGCGAGCCCGCAGCTGGGCGTCCCACCAGACGCTACATGTTGGCATTTGCTGTGTGCGCATTCCCAAAAACGCTGCCCCCACGTTGGTTCAGCGCATCTACCGTGTGGCCTGCCCCAGGCGCGTTAGTTTTAGGACATAGGGTCTGATCGAACGCCATTCAGACCAGATCAACCTGAAGCTGGAGACGAATTATTTTGAGCCCCACACAGTGAGTTATTTCCGACGACAACTATCAGCATATCTTGCCCCACTATTTGCAGCCTGTCAACTTAAGGTGTGCTCTACGATTTTCGAGGTATGTATTATGTGATTTTCAGAGGCATGTAAAAGGGTCGTTTATCTGTACCTCCGTTTTGGCCTTCGTCTTTAGTAGTGGAATACAGTAGGGCTACGAAGCATAGGCGGCAAACGAGGAGCCTTCCTCATGTCTCCACACGCGCCTGCTCCTGGGGCTCGGAAGCAGAACATATTACCATCAGTGGCCGTTGAGCACAGATGTTGGGGGCCCGAGCTTTCCAAAAAATCCTGAGTAGTTTCCCCTTCAGTCTGAAAACGTCTCCCCCCCCTGAGGGTGAAATCCAGGGCACTCTGTCGTCTTCACGCCTATCAATCGTCACGTCCAAAAACTGGGCTGAAAGTAGAGTTTCACCTAGGTCTCATTAAAGGCCTCTGTGGGTAGCCAGGATTCGGGCGTAAACAGTAGTGACCCACTGGCGCAATACATCAGTGGACGCGGAACTCCGAAGCCAGCGAGCACCTATAAATGCGACGAGCCTAAATGCATCTCAGATTTTTGGTCAGGCACTCAGCCAACCGTCCACGGCGGACTCATATGGGATTTTACTTTCCTGAGACAACTGTTGCGGCTTCCAGTCCACAAAGATGTCGACGAACAAGATGAGAACACAGTTTCCCAATAGCCTTGCAAACTAGAGAGTTGGAAGTCAAACAAAAAACAGGGCTGGAGTTCTGGCTACGATTGTGACCAGGGTCGGCTGCGCTGGTTTACGACATTGTGGAACCCAGCGAACTTTCTAGGGGAGCGCCAAGTGGACCCGATAATAGACGTAGCAGGCAAAATTTCGCATGTATGCGCGTGTATAACGTGGAAGGCATGTCAACAGGAGGAAAAAGGGAGTGGGAGGGTCGAGCCGTTATGGCAGAAGTTAGAAAAAGGTGACAGCCGCGAAAGTATTGGATATGGAGGGAGAGGGAGTTAATAATACTCGACGCGGAAAAAACACAAAACGACAAAGTTTCGAAATTAGGCGCCGAGGAAGGCGGTGTGAGACGGACAAGAGTTGAGTTTCCTATGTAAGACTGACGTTTCCTTGGTATCAGGTAAGCATTTTCGTCAAAAGGGCTAGGGAATGGTTTCCAGTGCACCATAGGTCGGTTGGTATAACAACTTGAAGAGAATAGCGCAGAAAGTTTGGAAGAGATGTTGTACGAAAGCAACAGATAAATGCGACAGCTAGACGAGTCAGGAAGCTTTGAATCGCACAGACACGCCTGCGCACACACACGCACACACACACAGACAGGGGGTGAATGCTTGGCAAGAGAAGAGGCAGTGTCCATCGGTGGCGCAAGGTGGGACTAAAACGAGCGCAGCTGGAGGAAAGGGAGTTTAAACCTCTAGAACCAGAGAGCGTAAGGTAACTTGTGCGTAGTGTTTCGTCCGTTTAGACAGTGGCGCTCAGAGCAGGGCATTTCGTAGTGGGATTCACAGAGTTCAGATAATTCTGGATAAACTCCGTGTAGTACTGGCGTTCCTGTAGATACTCCTGCAACCGCTTTGGAATGGGCAGCTTCTCGATGTGGTCACGCCGCACTCGAAGAAGAATCTCGAAGCGACAGAGGTGAGCCAGCGACTGAACAATCATGAAACGAGACACTGGGTAGAGTAGACGGGCCTCGACATGACGTGTCTCATTTTGCTCCTCCTCGACACCCGCCTGCTGCTCCTGAGTTCCACCCTGCGGGTCTGCGACCCGGGCACCCATTGGGGGGCTAAGGATGGATTGGCGCAGAAAGAAGCGAGTACGGCCGCGTGCAGAGTCTGCAATTACGTGGTTGATGAACTGGGCTATGCTCGTGGATGTGGTCTCTGTGTCGCCCTGGACGCTGAAACTGAACTTACCTAAAGCGAGAGGGAATTTGAATATAACAAATACAGTTGACGGAGTGTAAAAAACTAGTAAGTCTGCACAAAGATAGGAGCAAAATCAGGTTTGACAATTTTAGAGCTTCACCTCCTGGTGACCTAACCTCAGGGCTGTTATGCACTTCTAATCGTGAGCACTTATTTCACACATACAAAACTAATTTCAAATGTCCCGCGTTCCGAGTTTGACTAACGTCCAAAACAAGAACAGCAAACACAGGGATCGTAAGTGCACTACGCGTTGACCTGGGCCTAAGTAAAGAGTAGAGGTTGCCACAAAAATGTTCCACAAACATCGAAGACTGCGGTGCACATTTCAGGCCTTTCCCCATCCGTCGATGGTTGAAAGTCGAAGAAACAAAGCAGTGCATGGGTGTTTAGTAAGACTGAGAAGTATCTGTGTGTCCTTGTGCACCAGGATCTGAGCCGCCAAACTGGGCGGCGCCTAAACAGTCATCAAACATAGATGACACGCGACGGACGGCGGCCTGATGCCACGTCCTTCACTGTGCAAGAACTTGTGTCAATTCGTCCTGAATCCTTCTTTTCAACCCGCAGACAGTGAGAAGGGGGGGGGGCGTGATTTTCGTTCCTCCGAAGTGAGATCTAAAGAGATGTTGGAAGCTAGCAAAACGATGAACAGTATCTAGTGCGAATCCAGGGAGGCGGCAAATACGACGAGCGCAGCAGTGCCCCTCTCCCCGAGAAAGGCTGGCGGACACTTGCAGTCTATTGGAATCCTTTTAGAGTGGAAGTGGTTTGCAATGAGCGTTCTTTCCTGCAACTTTGGATGTCTGCACACACAGCCAGCGCTTGAAGGCGGTTGGGGGGAGGCTGAGTGAGAGAATAGTTTTAGAAAAGAAACTTACTGATGTAGCAATTTACTAAAAGGAGATGAAGAGAAAAGCAAGGCCGCTCAGTTGCACTCGTTTGCAGTTAACTGTCGAGGAAACAACCACGGGCGGCGACCCAATAACTTGAGACGAGGGACAAGGAGCGTCACTTCTTCGACTGCTGATAGGTAGGTTTGATTAAAATAACCCGACCGAGGGAGGGGGCGGGGGAGGAGAGGAATATGGCCGAGGGGTGCGCTGGAAATTAATTGTTCCACTGCCGACATCATAAGTCAATTAAGACTGGCACGAGACAGGGTGGTGAGGAATGTGTGTGTGAATCTAAGAGATTTCCTCATCGAATCGCACCACCCAACAGTCATCTGTCCACGCATGTTTAAATAATTACGCCACAGATGTACAAAGCAATGCTGCCAACTGTGCGGACATAAGGACGGCCACAGAGCAATAATCACACTTACAGCTGTTGCAAATCACCCTTCACAGGTACATGGCCGAGGAGCTCGTTTAACAGTGAACATCATTAAGTTGTCTTCTTAATTTCCCTATGATATATTGCAGAAGCCCAAAGGACACATGAACTGTTTTTTCTACTACTATTTACGAGCTGCCCATTTCGGTTTTGCCCTAGTATACTTTGTCTGTCGCAGGCAGGTCTAAGAAGCATCAAAAAAGTATGGCCCGAGGGCAGAGATCGGCAGTGGTCAGTACAAGTGTGAATTTCTGGTCCCTGCACTGATTGTTATTTACAATCTGGTGCAGCCTAATGTTTGTCATTCGAAATGATGAAGGTGCTGAAAGTAGTTACCAGAAACGATTTTGAGGGTTGGCGGGCCAAATCGGTAATGGCAGGTTCAGTATATTACGGAAAGCCTCTGAGATTATCCACTCCTGATTTCCAAGTCCAGAGCTTCCTGACCATGGTGCATATTCCACGACTGAGGACACTGCGGAGATTTGAGAGTTGCGCATAGTCGAGCAACGGCAACCGCAATTCGTAGTCGAATCTTGCTGATAACGTCTCTACGACCATCCAATTTTTTAGATACAAGGCCTACGTGTCGGCTTAATATCAGCTGACAGTAAAAAAATACTCTGAAGTCTGGAGCGTCGGCCTTGATTAAGAACCCGATTTGAGTGCAGATTGTCGCATCGTCGGCCACGAGACTGGGTTGGCTGTTTTTCTTTTACAGATGACTACCTAGTAGATGCATACCAGGAACAGGAGTGGTGAAAACATCAAATATTGTAGGGTCCTCGAGTTGAAGATCTCTTTCCTGTTTTGTTTCATCGAAGGCAGCGAAAGGGATTGATTTGGCGATTTACGAGTCCAGCGCATGAAGAGGGCATGGACACATTTTTTTTATAACATGGCATCTCCCTTGAAACTTTCACAGACCCCCACAGAGATCCAGAATAATAGGTAGGGTCCGTGGCATGCGTTGATTTTTGCGACTGCCATGGATGAACTTGATCCCTCTGTCCTGAGAGGAAGACCGAGTTAGCCCGTCAGCTAAAAGTCTTCTGAACCACGCCTTTTAGCGCACCGTGATAGTTTAAAAGCACGTCAGAGAGTTTATGGTGAGAAATATGCGCTGAGAGGGCCGACCTCACTCTCCCTCTCCCATGTACCAGTCGATACTCCGAGCCCGTCTGCGCGTGGCACGCACACGACCTAGTTCCCCCACAACACACCAGGATGTCACACAAGGGGGTGAGGGGCTAGGATCTTGAACAAGTGAAAGTGCCATAAGGGCTACACGAAGAAGGAGCCGCTGCAGCCGGTAATCCGTTTAGAATGCACAAAGTCTCCTTCATTCTTTTAACATCGAATACTATCCGAGACCGAAACTATTATAATATGCTGCAGAGGTGATGTGACGGTCACTATAACAGCCGTAGTTGCTGGCAACGTATGCTCAGAGGTGCGGCCGGAGGTATAAACTGAGCACAAAGTACCCTGCATAATTTGAGTGAGCACTTTTTTAAAAAACAGGCTTTAGTAAGACCAAAAAGGGTTAGGGCTCTGCAAGAATATTCAGTAGTGGCAACAAAAAAATCTGCGGTTGGTGTTGCCGTGTCAATTGCTCACCCCCAGAATGTTCAATCCGCGTATGATATATGCGATTTTGGGCGCGGAAACTCAGGCTCAGAATATAGAGCTCGTGGCCACTGTCACGAACAAGGAAACTGCCATCCTGTCGATTCATCAGTAATCGCTCAGCCTCGTCAATGGTCAGGGGACCCCAATACCAACCGGTCTAGAAAGAAAAGAGGGAAAAAGCATATAAAACGTCCATTAACATCATAATAAAGGTCGTATGCACCCGAGAAAAGTATGAGAGTACGCAAAACTTATGTCGGGGCGGTTCTGTAATAGTCAGAAAACGGTCCACATGACTGCATGCGTAAGTGGGGGTAATTAACAACAGAGGAAATGACAATTCGACCGTCGTTACCAACCATGTCCACCGTGTGCTCCACAGAAGGAAGAGAGGAGGGAGGGTGACTTGCACGGTAGGAGACTTGCGATGAGTGTACCCCGCGCTCTCCTCCCCCACATGGGCCTAATGTCATACCAGAGTCAAGAAGACCGGAGGCGTGAAAGGACGCTGGTGGCTGGCAGGGCGTGAACACACGCCTAAGCGTACCACCACATCTATACGACTCACAATATGCACTGACCGGGTACAGAGGAAATACTAACATTTACAACAACGTCAATCTGGTCCTATTTTTTAACAGACATTCAGAGCCGAGGAAAATCTGTTTAAACACCCCTATATCCCCTGTAACATGATTCACTAAAGGCCTTTGCCAATCACATAACACAAAAAACCCAATTTGAGATTGTCATCGCCAATTATGAGCTTTCAGAATGTCGGCTGACGGCAGAACTCCTAGGACAGTGTTTCTGTTTACGAATTTTTGACTGTGGTGATAAATACAGTCTTCGATTCAAAAAGATTACTTAATTATAGTTGTAATAATGATTATCGTGTCGCATGATACCAAGATATTCCAGTCACGTCAGGATGCCGACTTTTGGATGAGTTTCTTTTCAGCCGCTTGCGAAAACTGCAGTGCGCAAAAGTGACTACTTAAGTGGCATGCATTTCCCCATGGATTTCCGATTTCATAAAAAATATGCGTGAGAACATTCTTGCTTGTACTTATTTAGCAGCAAATTACGTCATTTTTCAAATGTTAAGCTTGACGAAAACATAGGTTTTGGCTTTTAAGAACGTCAATTTCCGAATAATTTCGAATCTGACCTGACGTTGCACCTGTATTCAGAGTTTCCAAACTACAGGCCACACATATTCCCATTAGGAATAATTACACGTTTACGCGTGCTATTAAGAGGATATCATGTAGTGCTCATATAATTTTGCAGGCGATGTGGACCCTGTTGTATACTTTACAAGCTGCATTAATAAATGGATGGAGACGATGCGTCATGGGTAGGCATTTTACAGTCTTAAAAATGACATAATTAGAAACTTTTTAAAAAGGAAAATTACCCCATCCTCAAGTATAGAATTTGAAAAAGATGCAATTATCTACGAACTGAGCAAAATACAACATTTTGGTCATGTTTTGTAGGCAATAAAGCTGAATTTTTAAGGGCAGCGAAAATCGAGGAGGAAATTCATACTATTTAAGTGGCCGTTTTTACAGTGCGGATTTTGCAAGCGGTCGGAAAGAAGCTCGCTCAAAAGCGGGCACCCAAATGTGACTGAAATATCTTGTGATTATGCTGCATGACTGTTGGCCATACGACCCTTCTTTCCAGATCGGAGGCACATTTCAGAGTTCCGATTAACATTTCATGAGGTGGCAGATATACTGTAAAAACGTATAAGAGGTCTTATAATGACCAAAAATTCAACCTACACTAACAAGCACAATGATTTTAAGTGACTTTGTGAAACCCAGAACATCAAGAAAGTTCTTAAGGAAAACCAAAATGCGGTAGTAAGTTGGTGACAGGTCTGGGTATTTTGTTTGAGGAGACCGTGTTCCACGCCCCGGCTGTTTTATCGGCCGAAACGTGGCTCGGGAAGCATGATAGTAGCGCTGACATGTGAAAAGGGCGGGAAAGTCTCGAGTGAACAAAGCGGAGGCAACTACGCAGAGTTGCCTCCCATTTTATCAACCGTTGGAAAGACAGCTTCATAAGGGCACTTTTGTTCAGACCGGAGAAGTTGCACAAAGTAATGACGGATGCGAGCCGACACAAAGCGCTGACATTTGCCTGCTGGTACAAGCCTGTTCCAGAATCTGACCAATGTCAAATCGTCGGGCAAGTCACCCTCAGCCGTCCGTCTTTCATCTTAGGTTACAACTTGGCTACGAAGTGGGTCAGTTTAGGGGGCACAGCGGTAGGGAAGGCATTTTGCATCGACAGTGAAGGCAATTTTCACAGCTTTACTCCCTTCCAGCTTCAGGTGACCTACAATTGTGGATTTGACAGATTAAAAGATCCTCGCCAAAACTCTCCAGTTGACGGCAAGGATCTGGTGAAGGCCGCCAAAGAATACCTTCCATACTTATTCAAGTGGGTTTTAGTCCGACATGATTATTTCGGTTTGGTCTTTCATCGTACACGGTTGGGTTGTCCGTTGTAAACGGTCTGGTGCATTATCTACAATGACCTCGGCCCAGAGAGTTGAGAAGCGATCGTTGTAGACACTTGATGTTTATTTTTAATTGTCCTGCTTAATTTCGGTTGCTACGTGTCACTGCATTAAAACTTTTCCGCTCGAAAAACAAATTTACCAATTACCTATGCTTACTTTGCCATGCCTCTATGCATACATGTGCCCCGCCCCTAAAACTCCTATTGCCACCTTTTCCCGTAAGACAGGCACCTTTGGCTGGTCGTGTGTGTGTGTGTGTTTGGGGTCCTTCACCCGATCGTTGCCCAATTTGACTGATAGAAAACTCGTCTCAACAATATTCTTGTTCAATTAGGGTGGCAGTTGGATGACAGTCCTTACGGCCAGCATTTAGGAAATTCAGATTTCTGCAGCTTTAAGCCTGGCTGATATTACTATCCCTTCTGACCACATCGAGGCTAAGTTAAAATGATGCAAAAAGTGAGCCACAGTTACCTTCTTCCATTCGTAACCAACGGGGCTGCAAAGCATTAAAGAAATAATATCAGGAAGTGGTCTTGGTAGGGTTAGGCAGAAGAAGAGAGGTGTCACTGAATGGCTTATAGGGTGTGCAAAGGCAGATTAGGTCAATCTCATAGGTTTTAATGGTTTTCTTGTGTCTCCAGCGTTTCCTTGCAGTTAAAAATCGGTAAGACTATCGTGAACAACGGGGTAACTGGTTAGCCTTCGGAGGAGATAGGGGCAAAAAATGAACAAGTGGCGATGGATAACTGGCTCGGACGAAACCGATTAGGAAATAAGAGAGCCCTGTATGATGTATGTGTGAGTACATGCGCTCGTTATCTTACTTGAAGGAAGCTTTTACAAGCTCTCACGGTCCTTCGACGACTTAGCCTCAAAAACTAGTAGGACTGGACGACAGGTAAGAAAAGAAAGAGCAAATCAGTTCCAAGTTCCTAAGCAGAGGAAGCAATGGAATTGATCTACCAGTGCAGCCTAAAATTACCTGCGCGTCCTCGAAACATGTGCAAATGTCTCGCCGGTTCACTTAGTATAGTGAATTTCGGACTCATGAAGATGGGAAAACCGATCACTACGAATAGACAGAAGCGACTACGATAGGACAAAACGGCTATACCTGCGACACCTAGTGCTACGTCGTGAAAACAGAGTACTAGGTGTATAGAGAGCCTATGACTAGCTTCACAGTATAGTCACTCGAAACCTACCAAAGTAAAATAAAACTCTGCGTGATATGAAGAACAGTTATAGTAACGACAGACACCAGCAGAATATCGACGACTTCATGAGCAAGGCAACATACTGGTGGGTGAAACTGACCCGCTTCAGCTGGTTCATATTCTGCAGAAATGCACGCCGCTGATCAAGCTTCCTCTGCTCGGCGACACTTTCCGCAGAAGGGACACTAGTCATCTCGAATTGTTCCCTTCTAGAGCTGCTGTGACTGGCTCTAGGGCTCTCTAAAGGTGGCGCCTTAACAGCGGTAGATACCTCTGACACCGATGTCTGCACGTACGGAACGTTCGGAATTAGTTCGGTAGCCTCATGGTTTGAGGGAGAAACGGGTGTGGAGTCGGAGACAGGCGTGGAGGCTGGAAAACTAGCAGCAGATGGGGCCGTTGTGATTAAAACTTTGGCAGATTCTATAGTACGTGGTGTACTCGGCACGGCGGTAAGATCGTCAGGTTGTTGCGGAGGCTCGACTGTCGGGATAGTTTCAGTGACTCCACCGCCGCCGCCACCGCTGCCGTCAGCGGGTGGTGGCCAGCTGAGCGACAGCTTTATCAGCGGGGACGCCGGTCTGGAGGGAGAAGAGGTCGTTACTTGATCAACAGTTGACGAGAATTCGCCTGTAGCCTCGGTCCTTTTGTGCACACTTGTCACAGCGGCTGCAATGTCGCCGCAATCAGGTGGGATTCCACAATCGTGACTGTAGTAGTGATGGTAGTGATAGTGATGCAAAAGAAGATGGTGGTCAACTACTGTTGGCGATAGTGCAGGTTGCATGTCACCGACCCACGAAAAGCAGGGACAGTCGAAAGCTACGGAACAGGAATTATGGGGATAAGACAGTCCACTGGGGCCGTTTCCATCAGGACAGCAGTAGGTGGTATAAGCGGAGTGACATTTACAGGGGGTGAAACCACAGCCAGACTCCCCGACACGCTCGCAATCTATGAGGTTGGCTTGATCCCGTCCTACTGTCGTCTCCCTGGGGCAGAAGGACTCCTCCGATTTGGACTGACAGGAGCAGAGCGGTAGGCAAGTTTGGACCTCAACACTACGAGTCGCGGCAGCGGTCACTGGTTTCGCCGCCGATGCTGCGCCGATTTTGGTCAAGAGCATTCTCGGGGGAGGAGGAGGAGGAACTGTTGTATCCCGCGCAAAACTGCTGTCTTGAACGAGGCAGACGGGAACACATCTGCTGACACCATCCCGATAATGGAGATCATTCATGCACAAAGAATGCGCTTCCTCGACAACTGCCTTCCGACGACTCTTATTGCCAACTTGGTGGGAGTTGGAGGAGGATGGTGAGGGGAAAAACCAGCGCCTCAAGCGTCCGCCATTGCCGGAACGAAAATCCTCACCGGTGCTAACACTAATGTTGTGCGGCGCAATTGCAGAGGGTTCTGCGGTGGATCGTACACTCTTACCGGAGGGGCAAGATAAAGCGGTACAGACTGCTGTTAAGTCGCGGCTGGCGGTGTTTTCCGGCGGAATCGGGTAGTGCGGCAAGCTCGTGACAATTCCGTTTGTCCGGGACCATTTACGGTGATTTCTGAAACCATAACGAGGGATAAAATTGGGATGCAAAACAGTCATGTAGAGCAAACAGAAAGTGGCGATGCACAAGCATCTACTTAATGTAGAAGTGTACGTTTCAGAGAAGCAATAAAGAAACGGTAGTTGGCTTGAAGAAAATACTCAACCTAAAACGGAAACGGAACCTTAGGAAACACGAAAACACCCATAAAAGGCGTTAGGAAATCGAGAAGTAAAATTTGATCGCGAAATAAAAGGTACGGTGGATGTGCTATCTCATGAAATGTTAACCG
>CACRXP010000271.1:54291-67044 GCA_902702965.1 Spirometra erinaceieuropaei | reverse complement strand
TCACCTCTTACGCAAGTGGAAAGTGCGCTTCTCGGTTCCTTATCCATGTAACTACTCCACTGCATGTGTAATCCTAGACTAAGACTACCACGGTGCGCCAAGTGTCGTGGCTTGAAAGGCTGCCGACTGATGCCTCGACTCAGCCCACGCAATCTGCCCAGTTGTGTGTGTTTGTGTGGAGTGGCGGACTGATGGGCTGAGAGTCAGGCTGCCACGGTTCCTTCTTAACGTGACCTCTGGCACACCCACGCATGTGAGGTGTGTGTCTATATGGGTAGCGTCTTTCGGTCGACGACCGACTGGTTACCCCGCATCTGAAGGGTGATGCTCAGGCCAAATGCAGGGTTGCGTCTCACCCTCCTGTGCCGTGATCGGCAAACCATGGCCCTCGCAGCCTGGTATGCGCTGACAGCTCTCTGGCACCTGATTTTCTGCCGGCGGATGCACTTGCGCTCCCGCTGGGTATATACAGATGGTGGGCATGGCTGTCCAATCATCCTCGTCCTTCTGAACCCTGTTGGGGTGTTGCTGTTGATGGTGAAAAATCCTGGTTTAGTGTATGTTGTGGACTAGGGGGCGTGGTGGCACGCCTCGGTGCGAGTCCGGCCGTGCCAGCCACCTACGCCCTCCCTCGTCTCCGGTCTTCTTGACTCTGTCTTGACACGGGGTCCGGGTGGGGAGTGGGGAAGAGACAGTGCGGTAGATGCTTCGAAAGTCTACTATCTTTATAAACTAATTCATGCGCAAGTCACCGTGCCTGCTGCGCCTTGCTGTGTAGAAAACGGCGGACATCGTCGAACTTTCATATTTTATGGTTGGCATTAATGAATAGACAGATACGATACCTTATAAATAGACATTTCACGGTCTTATGAAGACTCATAAGTATAAACATTTTAAACCGAAAAATCCCTCTTCCTTAAGTACAAAATTTGAAGAAAACGTAATCGCCTCCACACGGGTGCAAAAAGGAATATTTAAAAGGACCTCAGAAATCAACGGCAAAAATGTACACTGCTTACGCATTCATGTCCTAAAGAGGGTGGTTTTGCAGGCGACTGAAAAAAAACTCCTCCAAAAGCTGGCATTCTAACATGACAGAAATATCTTGGCATTATGCTGTGCGATAAGCAATGTAACACCCCTGTTTCAGTAATCTTTTAGAATCGAAAACACATCTCGGGATTTCGGTCAACATGCCATGAGATATAGCATCGATTGTGGTCTTATAGTTATGCACTAATCGGACATTAATGATCTTTTTTCTGTAAACAGGCTTTTGTAAGGTTCGCATCACAAAAGTTTCCAATGCATGGATCTACTTCTCACACCTCAATTTTCAGTTCATAAAGGTCTTTGGATTCTGCTTTAAAAATGTATGGTCTTGTGGAGAGGTGTCGACACGTTTTCCTCGTGGGATATGCAAACTTGCCTTAAAGTACTGCTCTACTTTCCTTATCGGCAGACACCGTTCTATGGCCTTCCGACGCAAAACAGAAATTACAAATTGCGTTCTGAAACTAGATGGGGACCACTTCCAGATGAGTTGGCGTATTCCTAGCTGCACTTGACAGGGCCTGAGTGTATGCGTTAGGGCCTTTAAGCTAAACATGCACGACAGCCAAATGACTCGGGTTGAAGGCTCAGGTTCTCACCTCGTGTATCACTTGTTGATGACGATAAATGAATCAGAGGCCATTATTCAAGTGTCTTCTGCTTTTGTCCGCAAATTCCCCAATTAAAAAGTTGAATAGAAAATGACAGAAAAGGTGATGGGGAGGAGGAGTTACAGAAGAATTATGGGACTCAAATGACGCGAGTAGGTGTCACAGGATAATCAGTGATATGTGTGTGCATTAAGAAACAACTAACTCTGCGAGGGCAGCAGTTGCGGCAGGAAGGCGTTGACTCTCCAGTGCGACTTGGCCGCACTGAGGAGACTGCTGGCGGGTAGGTGGTACCGGCTTTCGCTGGCCACCGCGAGCATTGTGTCGCGGAGGCTGGCTCCTACAGCGACGACGCACATCCATTTGGTTGGCCGTCGAACGCGGGTTGCCAGCGGCTAAGCGTCGACAAACCTTGTTGTCGACGTAAGGGGATCGGGTAGGAGACGCGGTGACGAGGTCTTGAGCAGTATCGGCAGCACAGGGGTGACACCCGATGTGCAGCCAGCGTAGGAAGCGTTCAGTGAGGTTGAGACTGCTACCTGGAGGACTGAGATCTGGATCCGCCGCACCAGGTCCGCGGGCAGCATTCGCAGGAAAAGGAGGGTTTGTGGGCGCCGGGGCGGCTAAGATCGCAGTGCTTTTCAAGTCACAAGGGGAGTGGCCGGTGTGGCATACACTGTTTGGAACGCCAGCCTTTTGTAAAGAAGCTTGTTCCACGGGGACTACAGAAACATGCGAAAAGCCCGACATTAGCGTGGCTGCCACTGTTACGACTAACGTTAAAAAGCTACTTCAGCCTAAAATGCCGGGAGCTTGAGTAAAAAAGCATGAAAAAGACAAAGCGGCAAATTCAAGAATAACCCAACCACGTAAGCAAGCACACAAGGAAGTCGCAGTTTACAAACTCGGGCACAGGAAACCTCGTCTAAATGGGCTCAGCTTTGACGCAGATAGGTATGGGTAGCATGCGCTTTTTAGATAGCTTAATATGGAGCAAAATGAAAACGAGGCGATGCAAACAGACACAGACTCTCGACAAGAAGTGACTAATCGGGATTCTGCACATTAGAAAAGGGGTTAGACAAAGCCATTGGGGGGGAGGGGGGGGGTCGGAATTCGAGTACAAGCTTGTCAAAGTTCTCGAGTTGTAAGGATTATCCCAACAGTCACCGTCGAGGGATACAAAAGTGCAGTCGAGACGGGGTTGTCTCATCAATCAGCAAGCAGTCGTTTAGTATTGAAGAGACAGTAAGTCACACAACCTGCTTACTGTCATCTGAACAGTTATGGGTTCAGGTTGCGGGGTGTCCAGATAAGGGGTGCCCGTGCATGGATGGTAGGTCCCACCATGCAAATGGTGACTGCCCTCACGGACCATAACCGACACCGAACTACCATCTGTGGCTGCCCAAAACTAGGCTCTGCCCAGCAGCCACACCCAAGTAGCCGCCATGACCGATGGACTAGTCCAGATGAGGATATCCGATACCCGGTAATTCCACTCATATTCCCACTCTTCCTCAACCCTCCCCACTTACACTGCGGAAAGTCTCACGGAGGGAGCGACATGCAATCCCGTAGGCGACCCAGGCTAACTCGGGTCGCTCTCCACTAAACATAGTCGTGACCCGTAGCGGGGTTGTGAATGAAATGTCTAAACAGTCCTTTTTAGGAATAGCACTGCTTACCATCTCGCGAGGGAAGGGACTAGAAAAGGTGATCTAACCAAATGCTGGGAAATCACGCCACGTGCAAGCTGACCGTGGTTCGTAGGTGCGAAACTCACGATCGAAACAGCACAACAAACAACAACACCCGTCCCCACCCCACGGACTGTCAGAGTGAGGCTGCTCACTATGGCAGACTGCAGTGCCCGTCCTCTTCTAGACAATCAACCGACCAGGAGGGAGGACGGCGCTAGTCGCTCGAGAACTGGCGCGCTATAAAGTGGACATAGCTGCCCCCAGTGAGACAATAATAACAAAAAAGGAGTTAGTGTGCAAATTTATGAGGAATATGAGACGCCCAGCTGGTGTTTAATAGTCTAAGGGAACGGGGGGGGGGAGGGGCAAGAAATTAACCTGGCCAGAGTACGTCACTACCGCTTTTCATCCCTTCAGCACTTCAGCGTGTGTTCGCGAAGGCATGTGGATAAATTTATCGCCACGGCCACCACTAGAGCAGCCGGCCTCTGAACTCAACAGAGTCATGGGCGCGGAAAGAAAGTAAATATACAGTAATTGAGGGTGCGGGCGTGTGCGCAGTGAAAACAGGTGGATTAGTGGGCGTGCGCAGCCCCGTTAGGAAAGAGGCGGCGGCGGCAAAACAGGATAGTACGGACGGCAACCAGGAGACGGTAATGGGGAAATTGGCCAGATGCCAAGACTTTATGCGTACGCTCAAGGATGTCAGCAGAGCAGGGAAGCGAGAGAGCGGCGGCAGCGGAGGGAGTAGACCAGTTTCGAAAAATAGGCGGTGCGTGAGTAGGCGCGCGCATTGCTCAGTGGTTCATCATTGGCTGGAGGGCACAGAAGTACGTGTAGGCAGCGACAGCAGCCTCGGACAAAAGCAACTAAATTTGCCCCATGCGCCCACGAGCACACAGACGCGCAAACACGTCTGTCTAGTCCCAGTGGCAGAGACGGCTGCGACGGACCTGCACGTAGCAGGCGAATGCGAGCTGGGGAGAGGGGGGAGGGTTGGCGGGTGTCGGGGTGGTCAGTTGGAGCTGTGTTGTCGGTGTCGGTAGCAGTTTTATGACTCGTTTGCTAAGCGAGGAGCGGGGGTACGAGACGCTGGTGATGTTTGCGGACGGTAGTGTAAGATGACGACAAAAGCGAGGTGGGATAGTAAGCGGGGATGCGAGCGTAGGGAGCGCACTTTCCCAAACAAGAGGCAGCAACTGGAAATCTAAGAAAATGAGGGTGCAAAAGTACGGTAGCAGCAGGTGCACTCAAGCTCGATTTCCTGTTTCTCCAAGCCCGGATTACTGAACAGGCACATCTTTTACTAAAAGGTATTATGCAACTTTCGTAAGAGGCCTAACATGCTTATAACTATTCCGACGTCGGCTGAAGATGCTGGAGTTGGATAGAACCGCCTTGCGGAAATCATGCCTGAATAGCATTGTCCCTCTGACAAGTTACATCTGATTGGTCATCGCCTTTAGTGTACAGGTCATAAAAATGTGTCAGCCGGGTCGATATTGATTCACATGTTCTGCAGTCGAGTCTTCAGACATCGTACAGCTATTTGTTCTGAAGTTTCTGTCAAAATTGCTCCTGATTTCAAGACAACACCTAAGCTAGCTACAACGACCATACGGCGTTCTAACAAGCGACTTAATTTGGTTGGAGAGCTGTTACGTATAGGCCCTATTTCAATCCAGCGAACCAAAGCGTGGGCGCTACTAGTGTTGACGACGCGATCGATCTCAGCCTTTCTGGTGTGATGCTAAAAGACAGTGGAGTTCGATAGGATCCTCGTAAGAGCCAATCCTACGACGCATATGCAGACATAGACTTCGATGTGCCGGTCGGCGTCAGTGGAGATTGCTTCGATAGGTAAGTCTCCAAACAGGTCCGAGCAGCCCACCCCCATCGTGTGGAATCCTGGCATATCGTGTGTGAGGAACGCGCAGACAGGATGTTTTTAGCTCTGTCAGCCACTGCGCCCAATCTCAGCATCAATTGGTTGACCGGCTCGGACAATGGACTGAAGCACGGGAGAGGGAATAGAGCGTAAGGTCGACTCTCAGCATATATTTCTCACTGTGAACAACCTGGCGCGCTTTTAAACTATCATAGTGCGCCAACGGCCGTGGCTTGGAACGCTACCAACTGACGATTAAACTCAGACCTCGCAGTCAGCCCAGTGTGTGTTTGTGTAGAGTGTGGCCGACTGTCAGATTGGGAGTCAGGCTGCAATGGCTCCTTGTTAATGTAGCCTCTATGGCATTCTCACGCATGTGAGATCTAAGCTGCCCACCCTGCTGTGGGGCACATAGTGAAGACTGTCGGGAATGACGGTCGAACTGTCGCATGACAAGGGGAAAGAAGAGCTCCCAGCGAAGTTCGGAAGCGCCAAGACAGGAGAAGGTAATAGACGGCAATATCGAAGAAAGTATATGGAAGAGCACTTAAGTTGCCACAATATGCCACGGTATTGCGAGAAGGAACTGCAGAAACGAGTATAAATCCTTGGTGGTATCTGAGGCAGCAACACTGTGGACGATTGGAGTGTACATGGCAGTCCGACCTTCGCAAATGATGACCTCCACCGAGTGCCCCAAAGAGTAGGCGCAACGGGATCTGGCGCCCCTCGCCTTCCCTCACCCACTTTGCTCGCATGGCGAGACAATGTCAAGACGATCACAGGTGGGCGGACGCGGTGACTAACATAGTTAGACGGCCCGTCTACGCGTGCCACACGCACGCGACCTGTTCCCATAGCATATGTCAAGCTACCATAAGGGCGATCCGGATCGCACTTGGTGAGAATGCCCCAAAGGCCACATTAGGGGGGGGGCATTGTTGCCTGCCTTCCAGTTCTGAGACGGAGCAAGTCATCTTGTAAGTTGTCAGCCTTACAAGTCACGACTCTCAGCGCGTCGTGATAGATTCAAGCGCGAAAGATTTAATATATTTGGAAAAGCGCTGTTTTGCCGTGGGGTGGATTTCCTAGCGTCGGCCTCCCCCTCTCTTTCTTCCTCTCTCCCATGCACCAGACGACTATTTGGGCCTGTCAGCCAGCTGAGGGTGGGGTTGGGAGCAATGGCTGACAGCCCACTTGGACGTACCACACACACACCACCACAATTGCCACTTCGTCTTGTAATGGGGAGACTAGGCCTGACTGCGCGCGCAAAGGCAAGGGAGGCAGAGGCAATATGGACTCCACACGCTGAACTTACTCAGAACGCGCGAGGAAGCCTGATTCTCATCGGTCGACTCGCCCCCTAATTTTATGGTCGGGGACCTCTGCGCGGCGGGGGCAGGTGCCGAAGTAGAAATCGATGGTGGCTGCTGCGGTTGGGGGGACTGGGCATTGACATGCTGTTGGAGAGGAAGGCCGCAGCTGTGGGGCAGACGACAGTTCACGTGGTGGCTGGATGGAGATGTGGTTGTTGCCTTGGCAGCGTATAAAACATGATTCTTCGGGCAGACCGCAGGATGGGGCTTAAAGCGTAGAAAGGGTACACAAAAACATAGGCGTATAAGCATCAAAGCCTTACAGAGGATGACCGTTAAGTAAAAGGGGTGGATATAATTGTTCTTCCTGAAGAACTTGCGTGTGCCGAAGGAGAAATGGTTTTGCGGGGAAGGTTTACTAGAGAGATTCCGTGAATGCAAGATGAGAGGCTGTGCCAACGTGACACTTGCCTTTGCCAACCGGAAATGGCATATATGGTCGCCAGAAGAACAAGATACGATGGATAGTGAGAACCACGTTACAGAGCCAGTCTACGTAGTGTCGTCAGCACCAAATGGTACATAAGTTTATGTGGTGCGTGTGTTTCCTGAAAACAGACATATGTACTTCGAATTTCAATTTTTCGACCTTTGAAGACTGCCGCTATTTTCTCACGTCTTTGATGAAAATTTTGTGACTAAGCCCAGGATGTGGGATATGGTAAACATTACAAGTACACTGACCTAGGTTGGTTTCACAACGCAATAGTGGCGACTTTCATTTGTCCAGGGACACCGAGTCTACTGTCGGCACAGGCCGTCTTACGGTGGCAAGCAGGTAATGACTCATTAACTTTATGTGGATAACGACAGTGGTGACAAAAACTGCTCTTTCCGTCTTGCAGGCATATTCCGACTCCACGGCGCGAAGACCGGAGGTCTTAACTTGCATTCAGCTGGCCATTGGGTCTTATCAGCTGAGCCATAGGCTGCCCGACTTTCAGCTGAGAGTGGCCTGATTACAGACCGGACCGATGAAAACCACTCCAACGCGACTTTAGTTGTTCCCAATCACAGCCGAGAGAGTGTGGACCCCTGACCCAAATGGTAAACCGTTAAGCTCACTTGCCAAGCAAATTCGAGTTTAAGCCCCAGGTCCCAAAGGTCTTGGGTTGGGAGAATGAACAATAAGCCAGGAGTGGACATACCAGTGTTCCTTGTCTTTGTCTGTGACGTTTCCCGACCATAGTCATTTAACCACGCGGATGCGTTAAGACAGGAACCGTTCCATAAATTGCCTCCGGTCACTTATACGAGGACTCCAAAACTTATCTTAATAGTAAGACGAATCCTATTAACTCTGTGAGGTTGGGTTCAGAAATATGGACAGCAGGTAGTACAGGTAGCATTGACCTAAATTCCAAGCAGAGCGAATTAGGGTTGGGGTTAGAAGGGCCAAATTTAGGACACGGGACCGGGGACTTCCTTGGAATTTAGCCCGGAGGGGTGGGGTCCATATTGTCCTTAATATGATCCTAACGCTTTTCGTCCACTTTACGCACTGCCCTGCTTTTGTATCATTAAGGGCCGACGTTCACCTATAATTTTGCGTTGGTATTAAATCCTTCACTGACTGAAGGTATCACCGGGAGGAAACAAAATGCAACTGTGGACTTCTACAAAGGGGTTTGCATTTTTAGTTGACGTCTTTGGTGTGAGCCATATGCTTTGATCACTGAAAATATCCAAATCTCTACTTTTGTTTTATGCAGGATCTCATTTCGAGGCCGTACCTGTTAGGGGTAAGAGGTTGAGTTTGGGGGTTGGGGTTAGGGGTTAGGCTGGGACTTGTCTACTGCAGGTACGGCTACGAAATACGATCCGACCTGTTTTACATTTATGTGGACGATAGTTATCAGATGGGGCGTAATCTCCCCCCATAATTATGACACTTAAGCACACAAAACCTGATAAAAAGTGGTTCACTCTTTACTAGATTCGACTTGGTCCTGTCTCATCCAGCCCCGAATAAAACTAGGAAATATTGGTGGGCTCTGTAGCCTTTCGAACAGAACTGTACTACATGATCAAGCGCACAACAAAGACCAAGAAAATACGGAAAAAACGGCGCCAGACAGATATTAAGCTCGGATCCAATAGCAACTCGAGGCAGTGCAAGGCCGCTATCTCACCCGCGACCCGTATGAGTCAACCGTAGGATCGACAGCTGGGCTTTGAGTCTGCAAGTGAGTCACCCATAACTTGCAACAGCGTCGAAAACGGGCGCGCAAAAAAGAGCTTGCCTGCGTCCGAACGAGAATGCAGGAGCTCACGCGAAAACTCGAGGCATCCGCTCGTGAGGAGCAATCAACTGTCAACTCCTCCGTAGGAATAAATGCGGAAGAACAGGTGGACGACAGGCGACAAACAGTCCTTCCAGACATTCGGCCAAACGTGGTTTTTATTAGTTGCACCAAATCGAAAGCACGCAGTGGTTATTTGATGTGGCATTTGCTGAAGCATTGGCAACAGACTGGATCTACACAAAATAATACAAACTCCCAGTCAGGTATAGACAGGGGATAGCTCCAAACCCTAACGATCAAACCGATAACTGGAAAGCGACCAGCAAAGTTTATGAAATCTTTTCATGTTAACTGTTGCGACCTACGGTTAAACATCCACTGAAAAAATCAAATGTTCAGGCAGTACGAAGACGAAGATAAAGGAATTGTATACACGAAGAGGACCGACGATATTTGGGAGAGATACATAAGAGGTCGGTCGGTAGACTGCAATAGGCCGCAGGTGCAAGAGAGAGGGAAGTGTGTCTAAATCTATCCTGAAGCACTAAAGGTAATGGCTTGGAATGTGGCAAACCAACAAGAAAACTCGGTCATCTTGCATGTTGAGGGCCAGACTGCAGAGATTTCTTACTGATCTTTATGTTACTCTCAGCTGCGCGAGATGAGGGACATCTAGTGTGGAAGTAGGAATTAGCGCGCGTTGTGCACACGAAATAGGGCGTTTTGGCCGTATTAACCACTGCCACCGTACCAATTTCCAGTCGCCTTGACTTTATCTAGCAGCTGTAGAAAGGTCAATTTGGAAATCAGAGGTGACGTAGACGCCATGAGAACCTGCTGGACTGTAAATAACTCACGCACAGTCATCGGTGCGCCCTCGCCGGAACAGTGATTGTACTTATCGTCTCTGACAGAGGGAATCTCATCAGTACGATCCCAAAAATGGACTAGAAAAGGTGATCTAACAAAATGCTGGGAAATCACGCCATGTGCAAGCTGACCGTGGTTCGTAGGTGCGGAACTCACAGTCGAAACAACACAACAAACAACAATCCTCGTCCCCACCCTGCGGACTGCCAGAGTGAGGTTGCTCACTATGGCAGACTGCAATGTTCGTTCTCTTTTAGACAATCAACCGACCAGGAGGGAGGACGGCGCTATTCGCTCGAGAACTAGCGCGCTATAAGGTGGACATCGTTGTCATCAGCGAGACCTGATTCTCCGAACAGGATCAGCTGAATGTGGGTGCCGGTTATACTTTCTAGTGCAGCTGCCCAAAGGCAGAACAAGGCGACGCTGGCGTCGCCTTTGCCAACGGAAACTACATCGTGAGACGACTGCTCTGTCTGCCGCAGGTCATTAACGACTGCGTCATGTGTCTACGTTGGTGAATATTACTGGGAAGATTTTCGCTCGTACTTTTCTTACTCATCTCAAAGGCCATCTGAAACTCAGACTTCTTCCGGAAAGTCAGTTGGGCTTCCGGTGACACCGCGGAATAACCAGCATGGTCTTCGCGGCCCGCCAACTACACGAGTAGTGCCAGAAAATGAGGACCCATCTGTACACTATCTTCGTGAACCTGACGAAATTCCTTGATACGATGAATCGCGATGGACTCTGGAAAATCACGGAGAAGTTCGGTTGTCCTGAGACGTTCGGACACAGGGTGCGTCGGCTCCATGATGGGATGATGGTGTGCGTTACGGACGGCGGGGAGGTCTCAAAAGTATTCGCAGTAACCAGTGGAGGTAAGGCAGGGCTGCATACTCACTCGCGCTCTCTCCGGTCTGATGTTATCTGCCATGCTGCTGGACGCCTAAGGTAATGAGCGCCCTGGAATTCGTATTATCTACGGGGCCGACGGCAAGATTCTTAACATCTAACGAATTCAAACATCTACGTGGACTTCAAACGGTAGGGTTCATGAACTCCCTTTTCGCGGACGAGTGTGCACTCAATGCCATGATAGGACAGCCATACAAAATCACCAACCCCTTCGTCTACTTCTGAGCAAACTTCGGACTGCGCATAAACACGGAAGAAACGATAGCCGTACATCAGTAAGCACAAGTGGCGGAACACACTACGCCCAGAATTAACGTGAGTGGAATCCGACTGGCGTCTGTGAACAAGTTCGCCTGCCTGGACAACACCAAACTAGATGACAATGTGGCTAATCGGATCTCTAAAGCTAGCCAGGCTTTTGGTCGCCCGCAAGCCTCCATTTGGAATTTCCATGGACCTTAACTCAACATGAAGCTCAGAATGCACAGATTAGTAGTCCGGACAACGCTTCTACACAGGGTGGAGACATGAACTGCCTATGCCAACAAACCAAAAAACTCAATTACTTCCATCTCGGCTGTGTCCAGATAAGACTAGTACTGAGGATGCACGACAGGATCCTGGACACGGAAATTCTGGAACGAACTGCAGTCCTCAGCATCCCACCATGCTAAGGCAACTGCAACTGCGATGGAGCAGCCACCTCGTTAAGGTGGACGATGCGCAATTACCCAAGGTAATCTTCTAGGGCGATGCCCCCATGGAGGCATGACGACAAGGAGGACAGCAGCGACGCTGGAAGGACAGCCTGTGGACCTCACTTAAGAATCTACTAAATCCGGCGAGCTGGGAGGACCTATTCGAGGACTGATGGGCCTGGAGAAAAGCAGTCAAAACTGGAGCAGAAATCTACGTTGCTAACCGACGTCTACGAAGTCCGACATCATACACCACAGGCACGGATTGGGTACCTCTCATACAAGTGGGAAGCGTGTTATTCGGCTCCTTCTCCATGCGGCCCTTATGCTACTCTAACGCACGTGAGACCTGACCATCTCACCCCTATTGATTGAAATCCAGGTGTGTCGTGGGTGGGAGACAATTCATGTATGATACGCGTAGACAAGCTGTTTTATCTCTGTCGGCCACTGCGTCCATTCCCAGCATCGGTTGATTGACCGGCTAGGAAAGTGGATTGGAGCACGGGGCAGGGAAGAAGGAATGGGGTCGACTTTGAGGAATCCATCCCGAGAGCACTTGATCGCATGCCTCACCATAAACAATCTGATACGCTTTTAAACTATCACAGTGCGTCAAAAGCTGCGACTTGGAGGGCCGGCAACTGACGAGTTAACTCGGTCCTCTCAGGGCGGAGAGTCAGGCCGCAACGGATCCTTGTGAATGTGGCCTTTATTGCACTTCAACTCAGTTGGAATCCGAGTGTCCCTTTCTTGTTTTAGTGAAGTCTTGGTGCACCATTGCATTCATGGTAGTCTATTGTTTAAAGAGCCGGCCTTCTTAATACTGCCCTTCCCTGTAGCCGTCTTGACGATTGAATTTACGGTCCCATTCTCGAGGCCACTCCGCAAAGGTTGATCCAGCTTTTTAACACTTCACATCTACCTTGTCACTAGCACACAACGACGCTCCCAGCTTCTGACTAACTTTTGGTCCGTAAATCGCCAATGAGGCGCGAATGAGAGTGCATCCACGTGGTTTTCCTTGGTGGCAAAGCGAATAACGACGATGCTGGCGACAAGGAGATTATGCTCGCATGCGGTCGGGGCTGTCTTTTGTCCTGGTCAGTTGGCCATTACTCTATCATATATCAGAATTCCAGAGTGAGTAAAGTCACTTTGGTGGGAGGGGGGTGATGAGTTTGTAATTTCTGTGTTACGGCCGCAATTGTCACGTTCTATGATCACGGTTAGCTGTATAGACGGTATGAACCAGCGTTCTAGGACCGCTTTCTAGCCACCTCTCCCATGATGGGCAAAGCAGCGCATATCTAAGCATTTCGGTGGCAGCGGAATTCCGCTATGGTTCTTGGCAGGTGCGCTGGAGAAACAACCTGATTTAGTC
>CACRXP010000271.1:2253-13397 GCA_902702965.1 Spirometra erinaceieuropaei | reverse complement strand
CGCCTGAAATTAGATTATCGCCTAGGTTACTGATATTCAAGTCGAGATTACGCAACCATCTTACACCGGAAAGCATAAAGGCACTGTTAACGGTCTCATTCCCGAACACTCAGATTCTTGACTTCGAGAAGGGTCCTCCTGGTATTTAGCGGTAGATTAAGTGGTAACTCTTAATTATATCATTAGAAACCCCTGTTTTGAATTGGTTTCTAAATCCACTGCTATCACTCCCCCCATAGCTACAATTTTCGCGGTTTTTGATGTCACCTCCCGCAATCCGACCTCATGCGGTATGTCGACGCTCACGGCGGAACCATCGGTTTTCGTCGTCTACTAGTAGTTTGGTCGTACCTCCCTTCCCCACTGCTCGGCTGAGCTCGAAGCGTGCTGTGGCCGATCGCATCTCGGTTCCTCTCGTCTGGCCTCTTTGACGCGGCGTACCAATCAGGCCCAGACGATCTCAATTGGGAATCCCGTATACAATGCCATTTGCAAGCCAGTCCTGTCTGACCCACATTCGTACCCATCAAGGCGGACATTTATTGATACCCTGACGATGACCGAAAACATTCCGTTATATACCGCCACCTACAGGCCAGTCCTGCTCGCATTTTTCTGTTATTATTTTTAAAGAGGTGTTTTTTTCTCCTGTAAAATTAATCCAATCATTTTTAACTTTTTCTTAGGAGTTTTTTTTTCACCCCTCAATCATCATGTTTCTCAATGGACTTCTAATTTAGAAACTAGGAATTGCATTTTGTAAATATTCGGCCTACCTCGTCTAAAACTCGATTGCAAATTTATTTTAACTTGCTTTGATGGGACCCCGACGGGTCTTTAATAAAAATTATCTATCTATCTATCTATCTGTAAGCCGGCAGATCGTGACATCGTGCTTGGGCTCCTAAAGGGCGATCTACAGGCTTTCGCCCAGTGGTGCCGCACATGGCGCCTTTCTCTTTCTTGGCATAAGTGCTCAGTCATGGTGGTTGTGGAAGACCATTAATCTCAACTAAGTATTGAAGGTCACTCCATAAATGTGCCGAGGGTTATCAAGGATCTGGGCATATCATACTCCAAGAGTCTCAATCTCTCGGAGCACTGTGCTTTGATAGTCTCCAAAGCACGCAGAACGACTTGGTTTATCTTCCGAAACTTTAAAACTATGGATATCAGAATGCGCCTTTACAATGTACGTTAGACCTGGTCTGGAATACTGTTCGTTTTTATTTAGCCTCATGCGTGCTACTGAGCGGAAGAAAATGGAATCCGTTGAACACTTTTTTACCAAGAGAATTTTAACCCCGGAACACCGACATTTGTCTTACCAAGAACGTTGCCGGCTTACGGGCCTTGGTCCTTTATGGTTCCGTAGATTAAAAAAGGGACTATTTTTGCTATTTAAACTCTTATATAATCACACATTTAACGCACTCACTTCTTTAAGACATCATATCCACCCACGACGTAACAGTCACCATGAGGTCTTCTTATTTCTGCCTCTGGCACGTACTGTTAAATATCGTCGGTTCTTTTCTGTAAATGCAATTGCTATTTGGAATAAACTACCCATGAGTGTGAAAACTCTGCAAAATTATCCTTTATTTAAGAGAACTATTACTCGATTTTTGCATTCAGAAAGCTCCCACAAATTTTGGGTGCCGAAAACTCTAATCGACTGTACCGTAGCGATGGCGTTTGTGGTCTCTGAACACTATGGCCGGTCTCACCAGCTGTTCCTCAACGCCTCTTCTTTGATTATTCCCAACTTCATGAAAGGAATTGACGTCCGATAATCTCCGATACCGTGCAACCCTCTTCCACCCTTCTTGACGGTCGGACAAACTACCGCCCGCAGTTTTTATTCTCCTGCACCCTCCAAACCATAAAAACCACCATCAACTATATTTTATTCCTTTAACTCAGGAGTTTTTTTCACTGCTGGTCGGATTTGTGTTTAATCGCTTCCCTTGACAATGCTTGTAAACTGGCGTTTAATAAATTAAATTAAATTAGATATTTACATAACATTTATGTCAGTCATTGATATCGTGTAAATTTTTGTCCATCAATTAGAAATTTATCTAGTCTTCTTTTGGAAGTGTCAAAGTTTCCCGCTATGACAACGGAGTTTGACAATTTGTTCCATCCTTCAACTAGCCGATACGAGAAGAATTTGGCCCGCAACTCGAGTTTGGCATATGCTAGTTTCAATTCGTATTGGTGCATTCAGAGATTGGTTATCCGCCCTAGTTCAACGAAATCGCCAATCTGAATATCACTGCCTAGCCCTCGGACGATCCTAAAGGTCATGATCATATCCCCTCTCTATTGTCTATAAGAGAGAGGAAATATTTTTAGCTTTTCCAGTCGTCTCTCATAAGTTGATCTAATTAATTCGCGGACCATCTTGGTTGTTCTTCGTTGTGTGCTCTCCAGTAGGGTGTAATCATGTTTCTTCCAGGGACACCATGCTTGAAAACAATATTCTAGCATTGACCGAACAAATGTTCCAAATACTCAGCCGAAAAGTTTTTTGTCAAAATTGAAGAAGGATCTTATAATCGCACCTAGATACACACAACTTTCTTTGATACCTTGACCAGTGAGACGATGGTTTGGGAGTTGACGTCATCCAAACAGCGAGGTCTTGTAACTCGTTCACTGACTCGAGTTGTTGACCTCCTATACTGTAGTGAGATTCAAATGTTAACGGCTTTCTGTTGCTCGATCGTAATCGGATAAGTTGGCATTTGTTAAGGCACCACTCATCACACCATTGTCGAAGTGAATGCATCGACATGACAGCTAGGCAATCATCAACCTCGGGCCAGTGGACATGACAACCGGATCCTTTGCGGTGAATCAGAGGCAGATTGTCGCCAGTAGGTAGTGGAGACGTCATTGTCTGCGGATGGACACAGCGTTGGCATGAGTTCAGATCACCTTTTTGACGCGGCCACTGCTGATAGTGCCAGTCTTTCCATCACGATTAATGATAGAACTCTTGTTGAATCGTCGGAGAACTTTGTACAGCAAGTCATAGGGGGTGGGAACGGTTGACGGATAGCGTCATGCCGGATCAGAGCGAAGTCGCATATATCCAGGTCGGGAGGGATGAGGGAACTGGCCAGCGACGCCGGAGGGGTCGCTCAGCGGAGATTGCGCAGGACATTGCGTAGTTGGTCTAAATAACTCCAGGGCTCAAATTACGTTAGCTTATTCGAACGGGAGACTAACTCACGAGACATTCGAAGGCCAGTGCTATTAAGATGATCGGCGTCACTGGTACCGATATCGGCCATGAAAGGAGAACACAGAAGCAATATCACCCGAGGAAGTTTATCAGACCACCAAGAACGATATGGCGGGGCCATTAGGGCCGTCTTTATATGTCGACGTGAACTCTTTTTAAGTGCGCATATATCGGGAACTGTGGTAGTTACGCTCGATGAATACGGGGGTTAGGTCAGGACACGACAGGCTTTTTCGTCAATACGTACCAATAACACATGTCACGCGTGTGGATGGGTGTGATGATATGCTTATATACAGGCTCACGTTGCGCCAGTCACATACGTCCGACTACGTCTCCGCTCTTCTTGACTTTGTCATAGCATGGGGTTCAGATGGGTGATAAGAAGGGAGTGCGGTAGATAAGGCACAAGCCAACTATCACCAAGAACTAATGCATGTGTGGGTCACCGCCTTTGCGACCATCATACTATGGAAACGCAGTTGCATCGACGCAACTGATAGTCAAACTGTCGCTATTTAGGAACATCCTTTCCGCGCCCGGTTTATTATTTGTTCTGCAGAGTTCACGGTAATTTACGTCCACTTTCTGAGGGAGAACTGAGAGATTATAGGTCTTATATTTACAAAGAATAGCCCGTTGCAACCCCGACATTAGCCTGTAATGCGCAGAAAATTCTCATAACACAAGGACTTTCGTATGTTATCGTGCACTCTGATGTGGTGGAACATTGTTACTTTAAAACCCCGTTCTTTATGTATGTATGTATGTATATTGAAGGGTTACAGGCAGAGCCCTTGATGACCCTATTTATGTACAGTGCTTTCGAAGATTCATACTCAAAAATAAAATAAATTTGCCGGCATTTAAAATGTGATTGGGTCACAGTTCAATCGTAATCATAATGTAGTGCATGGGGTCACTGTAAATTAGTGCGGAAGATTGCATATGACAGATTTTACAAAACTGGCTGTGCATAGTCATGCTGTATAAGTCGATTTCTGTCGAAAACTAGGCAAGCAAGTTTTCTTTTAAACACACAAACTGTGTCAGCCGTCACCATCTCGATTGGAAGCGAGTTCCACGGCCTGACAACCCGCTGGCTGAATGAAAATTTTCGTCGGTCTAAACGTGTGCGCTCATTCCCGACTTTGAATGCATGGCCGCGTAGTTGGTTTGCACGGGCGAACTCAAAGAAGTCCTCTGCCCTTAATGAGCAACCCTGGCCGCGAACAATCCGGAACGTCCAGAGTAGACTGCAGTTTATTTGTCTATAAGAGAGAGGGACTAGGCCAAGCGAATTTAGCCTCTCCTGATAAGATAAATGCTTTAGACCGTCGACCATCTTTGTCGCTCTGCGTTGCACCTGTTCGAGTAAGTTGATATCCTTCCTCACCCATGGTGAAGCTGCTGGCATTCCATACTCTAGATGAGGTCTTACAAAGACACCAAAGAGTCTTTCGAAAAGTTCGGGAGGAAATATTTTAAATGCACGTCTGATCCAGTGTAGAGTACTAGTTGCCTTCTGGACTATCTTTCTGCAGTGTTCTGATGACGATAGATTTGTGGTCGTCCATACACCCAGATCTCTGTGTCTTTCCACAGTTTCTAACCTCGTCCCGTCAATATAGTACTGGTGTTTGGGAGAGGCATTGCGGCCGGTGTTCAGGTGTAAAACTACGCATTTGGACACGTTAAACTTCAAAAGCCATCTGTTCGACCAAGCACACAGTTTGTTGATGTTCGACTGCAACTCCTCTGCGTCATCATCACATTTGACTTCACTCCATATTTTTATGTCATCCGCGAACATGAGAGCCTCGCAATTCACTTCGCTGATGCAGTCATTAACATAAATCAGGAAGAGTACTGGGCCTAAAACAGAACCCTGTGGGACACCATTTTCCACCTTTACCCATTCCGAGGTAGAATTACTAACGACGACTCTTTGTAGTCTGGAGGACAGAAAACTTCTGATCCACTTAAACATTCTCCCTTGAATCCCTACATCCCAGATCTTTTGCAAAAGAAGCCTGTGTGGGACACTGTCAAAGGCCTTCTTGAAGTCAAAAAATATGACGTCTACTGGAAAACCCTTATCGGTAGCTCGTGTCCATTTCTCGTGTGAGTAAAGAACACTCGTTAGGCAGGAGCGCCCTGGACGAAAGTCGTGTTGGGCATCGCACAATATTTTGTTCTGTTCCAGGTATTTCATCAAGTGTCTTTTGATAATGCGTTCCATTATTTTACACGCGATGCAAGTAAGACTGACAGGACGATAATTTCCGCAGTCAAGTCTTGAGCCTCCTTTATGGATCGGAGTAATCAGTGCGCACTTCCATTCTTCCGGTAGCTCGCCGTCTTCAAATGACTTTTGAAATATTGCGGATAAGGGTTTGCACAGTTCATTAGCAAGTTCGCGAAGTGCTAGGGCGGGAATTCTATCTGGGCCACGCGATTTGGCAGGTTTCAGCCGGAGTAGCTCGGCCCTAACTATGGTAGATGAAAAGAGTGGTTCCTCGGTTAAGGAGGGTAGGGAGGGGATAGGATGGAGAAGGGTACTGGGAGGAGAGGTTGTTTGGCGAATGGATGGATGGGCAAATATAGCACTAGGTTCTCGGGTGAAGACGGACTGAAAGAAGTCGGAAAGGAGGGACGCTTTAACCTGGTCATCAATCTCCACTTTTCCACCTACAGACCTGAGGGCAGGGATTAGCTCCTGAGTCCTTTTAGTACTTCGTATATAACCATATAGAATTTTCGGATGCTCCAACGAATTTCGGAGTATGTTTAGTTCAAATTTCTTTCGCAGCTTTGAGGCCTCACTTTTACAAGCGTTATGTTGCTGCTTATATTCCTGTAAGTATTCTTCGGAGTCAGTTAGTCTGTAACGCCCCCACAGACGATTCCTTTTTCTGAAAGAGGCCTTCAAGTCGGGGTTTATCCATTTTGGGCGGTTTGTGATTGTCTTCCTTCTAAGAGGACAATTGGAATAAACAATCTCTTTCAGTAAGGAACTGAAAGTATTCCAGTTAGCGTTTGCTCGATCATGCAGTTCAGTCTCCCATGATATAGCTGCCGCTTCCCTCCTCATGAGAGAATAGTCACCTTTCCAAATGTCCCTCTCCCACCTCTCGGGTTGGACGGGTTTGGAAAACAGTGAGTACTCGAAGTAGAGCGTGATGTGGTCGCTTGACCCTAATGGCTGTCGGTCCTGCAGGTCTAACACGTTTTCCTCCTCTCGGGTAAAAATAAGATCAAGGCAGTTTGACTGCTGCCCTTCCCTGACCCGTGTTCCAAAGGTAACATTCTGGCAGAGAAGTTTGTCCGTTGCCCATTGTAGTAGTTTGTGATTAAAGCTGTCTTGCGGCCCTTGTGCAGTCCACGTTAGCCAATCAATGCCAGGAGCGTTAAAATCCCCAACGATAAGGACGTCTTTCTTCTCGCTAGCTTGGTACAGTTCGGATATGAGCATGAGATCTTGGTCAGAATTATGGTTAGGTGAACGGTACACTACCGAAAGCGTCAATGATCGGACATTCTTAGTAGATATGGTAACGCTTAGCAGTTCCACATCCCGTACCGGTCTGTGTACATCAGCCATAGCGCTTAGCTTGCAAGTGACATAAATTATGACTCCTCCTCCTCCTCGGCTTAGTCTATCTCTCCTGAATTGCTGATATCCTCTAAGTGATATTTCTGAATCTGCGATATCTTCAGTAAGCCACGTTTCTGTGAATGCCATAATGTCTGGCTTAATTTCATCAACTAAGTCTCTTAGTTCATCTAGTTTGTTAAAGAGGCTTTGCACATTTGCGGATATAACCTTCAATGACTGATTTGTTGGAGAGGCCCGGCCTTCATTGTGACGGGTTCTGACCACAGGAAAGACCCCTTTGTTTGGAGTATTTGTCCATTTTTGATCTTCAGCCCCTTCTCTCCTCTGCCAATTCTCTCCTTCAATTCTGATCTCAGTTCTCTCGTTTTCAGTCTTTCCCTCGGTTCGTAGTCTGGTTGAAAAAACACTTCCTTGTGCGAATTGCGTAAGGTCGTTCTACTCTCTAACAAAAGCGCTGCTTGGGCTTCGTTTTCCAAAATAACTTTCAGGGGTCTTGGGGATGTTTCTAGGTCACGATTTGGGTCCGCTCTGCCTAGTCGGAAAGCTTTTTTAACGGTGAATATTTCCCCATCCTGCAGGACGGCACTGGCTTACTGATGAAGAAGGTCTAGGTCGTGCGTCACTCGTTCCTTCGGAATGCAGGACGTGGACTCTGGGGCGCCCCTTATGACAATATTTTGCTTACGATTTATGGAAGAGCTCATTTCTGTCCCGTCCGCGCTAGGACGATATAATGCTACTGTAGTATTCCCGACGGCTGTTGTCACTTCGACATTTGAATGATTTTCGGCCGGCGAAGGGAGTTTAGGGCATGGATTTTCATGTGACGTACTTGCTCCGGCAGTGGAGCTCTTACAATCATTACCCTGTTGCAATGTACTGCACGAAGGCTTATCGTGTCCTTTTCCATAAATGGAATGGTTAGGGCACTTTCCAGATGAGTTAGCCTTGTGAAGAAGTGGAGTAACAGCATTGTCTTCCAAGAATAACGGCGAGTCCTTGTAGTTTCTAACAGATCTTCTGAGGGTCATCCTGGTTTTCCCAACTTTATTGTTCGATGATTTGGCAGGTTTTGTTACTATAGCAGGTAATGGAATCTGACTTATTTTTAATGCATTAGTGTCGACTGCCACGTTATCCACCGGAACTGATTTGTCTGGAGTTTCCTCTGGAGACATAACTCGCTTCCTCTTCCTGACTGGCTTTGACTTTAGTTATCATAGAGTTCGGGCCGGAAAATGCTTCATCTAAATTTGTGACCGCGTAGAAAAAATTGAATTAGTAACCATAATACGTTGGGGAATTGCCATCTTCAAAGAAAACCATGGGACAAACACTTCCACTTTGTTTGAATAATGATGCCAAGTGTTCACCTGGGTATGTACCTGGTTCTGTCTAAGCTTTCCCAGTTCCTTCTGGATCCTTCCTTTTCGTCACAGCAGACCACCGCCATTCTTGCATTGTTCTGTTAACGTTGAAGGATTGACGGAACTGGTTTTGATCGTTAGGGCACACTGATCATTGACCGAGATCACATTCTGGAAGATTTTGAACGTATGGCGGTTCAGATAATGCCATAGGCAAAGGAATCGTTTAGGGGTCAGAGGGCTGCGTCGAGCCTTTGGAGTTTTTCAATGTCTGGTGAAACGGTTCAGAAAAGGAAGGCAGTCGGTAACTTTGATTCACAGTTGTGAAAATCCCCATAACTATATTCAGAAGAAAAGGTGGCGAGCGAAAGTTGCTTTCGATAACTTCTCGACCGAGCAGTACAGTTATATATGACGGGGCACACGGAGTGAAAAAAACGATAAGAGTTAGTTTTTTTTAAATACAGGCTAGGCAAGAGCGGAAAGGCGCAGAAAGTTGTATGTGGTTAGTCAACCTTGGACCACGATAAGCGCGGAGCCTGAACGAAGTTCCTCTGGGTGCATAGGATTGGCTTTTGTATCCTGATGGCAGCCGTTCTGCTGTCGCCAACAGGCGCTTGCCCAGTAGCTTAGTGTAGCTCAGGGGAATGTAAAAATCACAAACAGTGCTTCATCGGGATCCGCACAATGGCCTGACTGCACTGCACGCACAAGGATGACGCTGTATATTCGCCTAGTTTTATCTTTTGCCAGTCATGCGGGGAGGTGCTCTCGTATTCTTTTGGAACGACGCCGACTCGTACGACTAATATAACCTGCTCCACAGGAGCAAATTAGTGCGTAGATGCGCATTGAGGCGGTCTGGAGTGGCAGCCTATCCTTGCCTCCTCCGCGTAAAATAGGGTTAGTAGAGGAGGCTATGCGGACCCTTGCTGCTGGGAAGGTTTCTGAGACATCTTGGTCAAGGCGTCTTCTTAGGAGTTCACTTGCAGCGTCTCCTCGTTAAGGGACTTTGAGGAACAACGTTTTCTTTTCGGCGGTCAGTATGGTGGGTTTTGCGGGTCGTTAGGCAAGGTTCTTCGCAGTGAACCTGCCAGGATACCCGCTTTCATGAAGCAAGTCCTGGATTTTTCTAAGCACCTCCTCGATGCTATCTGTTGAACGAATCTTTGTTGCGCTTTGTGCCAAACACCTGACTAGATTTTGTTTTTGTTGGATAGATACAAAGCTAGCGAAGTTCGCATATTATCCAGGCTAGATTTTCTTCCGATAGACGTCCCTTCGGATGTTACCATCAGCTCTCCTGTCTAGATGGACATCTAAGAAAGGGAACGAACCGGCCGATTCCCTCTCCAACGTGATTTGGATCGATGGACGTGGTCGGTTTACAGCATCTAGGAGGGTAGCAGCGTCGGTTTCTGTGGTTGTAATCGCAAAGATATCATCAACGTAGAGACCGCAATGTTTAAGTTTTTTGATGTGATCGCTTACTTGACATCTCTCCAGCTTACCCACGAAGACGTCAGCTAGGAGAGGTCCAAGAGGCGAGCACATAGCAACGCAGTCTACTTGTCTATAGAGTTGGTGTTCAAAAAGGAACTGAATATTTACTGTGCACATTATTAATAATCCCTTGGGAGTTTTCGTAGATATTCCAATTACTTGATGAGTAGCAGATAGAATATCAAAGATGTAATCAACTATCTCGGTGACTGGGACGTTCGAAAAAAGTGATGCAACGTCTAAATAGAACATCATCATGCCTTTAAGGTTGAGGTTTTTAATATCGTCAATGAATCGAAAAGTATCTCGATAGCTGCGTGGTGCCAGCTGATGTTGTATGGGGTTGAGTTTCTCTGCCAACCACTTAGCTATCGCATGATACGGAGAGTTCAGCATATCCAAAATCGGACGAACCGGTAGGCCTTCCTTATTGATTTTATGTAAAACATATTATCGAGGGATATGTGTGCCGACTGGCAGAGGTGTTCGACGTCATGGTCACTTATTTGACCTCCTGTGTGGAACATTCTTAAACAGTCAGGTAATTCTGCCTCTGCGTCATCTGTGCAATCGTTTTCTTTGTCTGCCTTTCTGAATTTCTTCTGGTCAGATAGTATGTACTACATCTTTAATGCGTAGTTCGATCTGTTCATTATGACGACGCCTGTTCCTTTGTCAGGTTTAATTACGAAGATATTTTTTTCTCCCGAAGTTCTTCTAATTTTTCCACGTGTGCTTTTGTCAGCGATCCTCGATTTTTGGCTCTTTGATTAGATATTGATAGCTGCAATTCACTAGGGTTGATTTGAAGTGTTGGGTACTGCCTGTGGAAGCGGGCAATAGATCGAAGTTCTGGTTCAAAATGTTCTCGAACTGAGTTTCCAATTCTAACTGATTAACTGTTCGACGAGGTATGCAAAACTTAGGAAAAACGGATAAAGCTTCAAGTGATGTCTTATGAAGTGTCAGATAAGGTGTACTTGTACTTGTACTTGATACGGCTGCGATCATGCCTGATCTAGCCGGCCTCGATGATGTCCCGAATTGTACCTCTCCACGCGTGACGATCCGCGGCCTCAGATCTAGACAGTTCAACCCATTCCCTTCGCCAACGACGGAGACCGAATACCGAAGGTCCAAGAACCACCTCCATGTCTTGACGGACAGTGTCGAGCCAGGTTTTGAACTGACCCCCTCTTCGACGCCTCCAATGGGGCAACGGTGCCGGATTGAGGGCAGTAACATTGAGCTCCTGATTTGGACGACGAAGAACATGCCCGAACCACCTCAGTCGTCTTTCTTGGATGGCCTGAGTTATCCTCGCGATGTTGTCGCAGCGAGCGCGGACTATCTCATTTGAGACGAAGTCGGTTAACTTCACTCGAAGGATGATCCTCAA
>CACRXP010000270.1:796648-811076 GCA_902702965.1 Spirometra erinaceieuropaei | reverse complement strand
AGTTTGGAATCGACAAGGTCTTCAACTCAGCACGAAACTGAAGATGTATAAGGCCGTCATCCAACCGACGTTGCTGTATGGAGCAGATCGTTGTACATGAAGCATGCACGTCGACTCAACCACTTCCATCTCAGTTATCTTCGTCGAATATTTAAGCTGAGGTGGCAGGATCGGATCTCAGACACAGGCGTACTAGAGCGGGCGGGAATCCTCAGCAGCTACTCTATGCTGAGACAACTGCAACTACGCTGCAGCGGCCACCTCGTATGGATGGACGATGAGAGACTACCCAAACGACTCTTCCGTGGAGATGTTACGACGGGTTTATGCCGACAAGGAAGTCAAGTCTGGCGCTACAAGGATACTCTGATAACCTTCCTGAAGCACCTGCAGAATTTGGTTTGAAATTTTTGACTTCCAAGGGATTTGCCTTTTCGGGATTTCTGCCTACTGGAAGCTCTCAAGGTCCATTTGGATTAGGAAATTGGATCGTAACCAGCGATTTCTAGATCCACACGGAACTTCGACAGGACTTTCTCTGGAACAACCATTCTCCTTCGGACCACTTCTCTGCCAACAGCACCGCGGAACTCCTCATTCCAAAAACAGTTGAGTCGCTTGTTACTTGCTTCATATCGTTGGTCTGGTTAAATAGCTCCTCCTACACCCTTAAACACTTCCTCAGGTTATTTACTTGAAAATGGTAATCGAACAAATGCCTTCGGGATGTTGCTCAAAAAGCGTGCCCCGAGCGGGAATCGAATCCAGACTGGGAGGTGATGAGGTCGACGTATTTACCAATTGACCACTGACTCGCAGCAGGCGGAGACAAAATAATAATGTAACAAATCATGCACCTTGAATGTAGCGTCGGGTTTCCCGTCATCAAATCTCCTTGTGCCAAACGGGCCAGGAGTTTAGTAACCTTAATAGATGTCAACTACAACAACGAAGATAAAACCCATGCGAAATGTTTCAGACTTCTCCAGAAAGTCTTGGAGATGGAGAAGAAGATAAGAGACCTAAAAATAAAGATGGAGAAGTTGACAAAACTCCCTCGTTATTCACCCGTAAGGAGAAAGTCGGCGACGTCAGACCCCTCCCCTCTGTCCAACAACGACCACTGGACACAGTTCCATCTCCAGTTGGTTTACAGCTCGGACAGTTGTTTGTTGCACTGGAAGGGGAAGGGAGAGTGAGGCTGGCACTGAGGAATCCAGACTTTCGGCACACCAGATGGCGAAACTAAACCGCATGCCTCACTCCACGCAAACCAGCCATGAATGATAGTCCCGGACCTCTCAAAAGCTTGGCATATCCATCATGGCCTTACCATCAGTTCCGAATTGGAATGACTTATCCCGTCAGTTTGCAATCCTCCACCTACAATCGGCCGCGTATCGTGACGGTTTAGAAGCTCAGGGATCTGAGCGCCGGACTAGAGCTGAAGTATGGTCATTTTCCCTTCCTCTCTCCGCACCGACAACAAATCCGAGTCACGTGAAAACGAACGCAGTGGCTGGTGTAGCATTAAGCCACGTGTAATGCATCCTGCACGCATGTTTTATAACAGGTGGTGATCTAGTTCCTTTTGGCTAACTTATAGCATAAAACAATGCGATGAACGTTTACGCCCAGCGCAACAGCCTGTCTAGAAGACAAGATGCTACACTTCAGGGACTGAATACGACAGCGGGAATACAGAGGAAGTTTCCGTTGGTGGCGTGAAATTTGGCTTTTGAGCGGAAAAATTTGTTGTTGTCCAAAGTAGGCTGGACGTGTTATATGCCGTTATGTTCGTTGGGACCTCGCGTGCACTTTCGGAAAGTGAGACACAGGTCTGAGGAAGCTGATACCACAGTCTTCTGGCGGAGGCCGAATCCTGACATGAGTCGAGGAGATCCATCCTTGCCAAGCCACTCCGCCAAACGTTTTGGTAATCACCCAAAGTTATCTTCTCCGTCACATGTAAAAATGCGTTTGAGAAAAGGTCGGTCTTGTTACGCAATAACTACACATCCAGCTGTTGCCCAGTCTAACCGTGGTATATCATTTTATCCATTCGCAGTCATTTGTAAGCGACTGCTCGTTGCATTCTTTCAACTGTCTGGCTGTTCCAACTGAGTTGGGCAGATTCTTCCTGGATTTCCGTTTATCAATCCCCTCAGAGAATCACCTTCACGGCAGGATGGTCGTCCGCTGCGGGCGACCTCTCTGAGCTCCACATAGCTGCACCGAAACTTTGCACTTATATACCGTGGTTGCCTCCGTCGCCCAAGACGTCAGCTGGAACTCAAAATGCCAGAAGTCGAGACTCAAGTCTTTTCCAACGCAATTGTTTGCCCAGAAATGTGTATGAATTACCAATGTTGATATCTGCTGCTTTAAGATATAGGAGCACAAGGTCAAGGCAATCATAATGCATGCAGTAGCCTTAACTGCAATAGTAGTGAAAATGTTATTCGCAGGAGAAGAAGCTTTCACCGGGTCGGATGCAGCCGCCCTCGCGGCACTGGCGGGCTACGTAGCAAACAAAGTGCGCTATATAATGAATGTTGTGCGCATGACTTTCTAGTCTCTGACGACGCTTAGGTGAAACCACTACTCGAACCGTCAGGCATCCAATAAACCCCTCCCAGCGAATGAATCTTAATTGCTTTAGCATAGGAAAATTAATTACGTAAAGTCTGGGTGCCACAAAACAGCGGGACTTTCTGGATGACCAGATTTGTTTTAACGTTCACGTTCAATAAGCGATAACGTCCTTTCAGGTTATTATAGAAAATGTTAATTTTTCTCGGTCCTTTCAAGAATAGGGGTTAATGCCATAAAGTACCTGGCGATTAGTGAAGACTACCCACTACTCAAATAGTTTTTTTTGGGAATTTCGCTGACACGGGTGACCGAAAAGAATGCCAACTGAAAACCAGCATGATTCGGTCTGCACATCAACACTTTAATGCCGTTCCAAATTAGCGTCAGTATTTCACGTAAGTAGCATTTTTCCATTTAAAAATACTCTTTCAGTCATTAGTTCACGCGTTTTGACTTATGTAATAATTTGGCTCCTAAGACCAAAAGAGCCTTGCCAACTAGGCCGAAAATTCTTCATCCCTTTCTACATCCCTTGCTCCCCCACTGTTCACGTCTCAAACTCGCTTCTGTTGGTTTGTTAAGCTTCCAAACTTCTGAACTCAGTTTCAAAAGTGTAAAAATTGCAACTTAACGCGATCCCTTCCTTAATCCACTTCGCCGTTTTAAGGTCTGTCTTTATGCATCCCCAATCAGCCATGTTCACTTATGTCGACAGTTTTTGAAAAAGCGAGAATAAATCTATTGGAGTCTGCGTCCGTCCACAAAGAACAAGGGTTTGAATTCTCTTTAGGAGCCTTGTTCGACGTCTCTACTTGGTCTCCTCCGGTTCCTTAAGCATTCGGGTGATTTCCTGCCAGGATTTCTACTTCAAAGGCAATCAACAGACATTACTTAACTACTTCTGGGTGAATTTCTACGCTTTGAACTTTGTTGTGTTTGTCTCATTCTACTCCAGTTGTAGAACCAAACAGGAAAACTAGGTTCTTTTTTCGACACAATGACACTGCTGTAAGCTCCGTCTGGTTCTATTCAAGATTACACATTTTCCCCATGGTTAGGTAAATTTTTTAACTATCAGGATTGCAACCTAACTGTCCAGGATACCCCGAAAACCCACACGGAATCCATTTTTCTCGGCATTTTGAGGACGCGTAAGTCTTCGAATGCTGCCACCTGAGATACGACCTATTTGAGCTGACTAATCAGCAGTATTTTGACCTATGCCAATGTTTGACTGACAAACAACTACAATTTTCATATAGTCGATCGTTAGCACGTAATCAGCTTTAGCGGCCTTCTTAGTACTCAGTTCTATTCGCATTTGTCGGAGAGAATACTAACTTTCCGATTTTTTGTCCTAATATTTCCAGCAGCCTAGAGGAAGATTACGACTCGTGCTGTCGGGAGTCAGGCAGTCGTGAGCTATTTTTGAAATAATAACTTGGCATGAGGACTGGTAGCCTATAAACAGTCCTGGAAGAGCGTCACGATTTCACATAGGCAAGCAGGTCCCTTATTCAACCACAGTCACTAAAACCACACACAGCATTACTCACTTTGCCTGATACATTTACTCGTACATTAATTAAGGATAGTTTCGACGGTGCTGCCAACAACAGCAGTGGCAGGAGCAGGGGTGCTAGTTTTTGTTTTAACCTCCTTTTCCACTCTTGACGACGAGCACACTTCCTTTGAGGTTCGCACTAGTCTTCTCTCTCCCTCTCACTCCGTAGTCGTCTTTCTCAAAAACAGACGCCCACAGAAACATACAGAAAATACTAGCGAAAAGTGCTGGCTCAGAGCGCTGTGTGATTGGCATTTTTCCAACTTGTAGCTGTCACAGTCTACTTAAGGAGGGGGAAAACGAAGGATGAACGACTTTTTCACGAGTTCCGTCCTGTTCTGGGTTTAAGTGACCATTCGGCATGACACATGAATAAAGGAATTACGTCAGATTCTTCTAAGAGATTTTAAAAAGATGTCTGAATCTAGGGGGTCTCTGGTATGTCACTTTTATTTGTTTTCGACATACGGACTCGTTTCTGTTTTCTCTGCAGCTAGCTTGACTATAACCAAATTGGCGTACTGTAGTGTAGAAAGATGGGCGGCCGAGTTAATGGTCTATACTTGTATTTATTATTAGGAGATGAATTTGGCAACTCATCAAAAGTATCGGAATGTACGAAACATTGCTGATTACTTGCAAACCGACACAAACGAATGGATCAAAAACCCCAATTAAAAACGAACAACTGTAGCCAAATTGAAAACATAAAAGGAATATTAAAAGTAATATTGATTGGTTTAGGAATAATAAGCTTTTTAAAGAGACTTGGAAATTCCGAAAACGCGAAAAACGGTTGTAACCGAACAAACTTAAATCTTGGTTGGCCAGAAAGCCTGTCCATGCAAACAACTGGGTAAATAAGAGAGCACAAGTAGACTAACGTTTGGAAATAGTCCTTTAGTGAAGTGTGCACTTAAATATCCTGTAGGAATTGATGCAACGCCAACTATGACGGTTAGCCAACGGCCTATGCTTTGAGTTTGGATTTTAAAACCTTTGCACAGAAATTTGCTTCAATTTTTCCGTCATACATTGTTTGAGACACCGTTGACCAAGGCAAACAGGAATCCGCACGATTTTGCCGATACAGACATCACAGAAATAAGAGTTTCCATAAGTTCTTATGTCGATAGGCTAGCCAGTAACTAATAAATTTGAATAGAATTGGCGAATGTTATCGTAAACGCATCATTTTATTTATGTTAGCAAAACTTTCCTTCCGTCATATTTCCTAACATTTTTTTCTTTTGCTGAAATACGCAGAGTATCAGATCGTCTTTGAAGTATCGGCTAATATTTCACGATTTTCAGTGTTTTCAATGGATTGTCCATAAAGGTAGGCTTTATGCTATGTGTGTATCAAAATTGAAAATAAGATATTTCTTGAAAGCATTTGCCGAAGTAGTGAGTGCTTTGGCATTCTTCCTGATGCAGATGGCTACTTGGGTCATATTTGTAAACTCACCCAAACATGAAATTACATTGACGAGAAAAATGAACGCCTACAATGAAATTAAGGAATGAATATGCTCTAAATCAATTAGAAATGCAACGAGACGACGTGTTCTCGAAAACTTAGACTAATTTCCCTGTACGGCGACTTGGATTGGGCCGGCGGGTTGACCATTTGCGAGTAATGATCGCGCAGTTAATGGCAGCGGCGGAGAACGATTAAAACAACCACATGTCGCATACAACGGGTTCGGGGAGCTCTACTTTACTGCCTTTTATAATCGTTCGATAAACTTCATTTGGAACTTATGCGATTGCAACATGGTCAATAAATCTTCTTGAGACATTATTTGCCCTCTTCTAACTGTTAAAGCGCTAAAATCAAAGAACTTGCCTACTGAGCAGATGAATTTGAGCAAACAGCACCCAGCTCACGCCGGAGACACTTTTGACATTTCAGCCAGACTGGAGGACGGCAAAAGGAGCCTCGTGGATGCGGTCAGGAGTTTACGCGATTGCCCCATGTACACCGGCGACTAATAGTCTAGACCTCCGATTTTTGGCTATTGAGGGCAACGGACAAACGATGACAAAAGTCTGACTGTTGTTCGCCTAAATAAAAACGAATCATAAAAGGGCACTTCTGACCAAGGTGGCTGAAAACTTCGAGTTTCTGATTTTTGGGGAGGATGCGTGTGCGCGTTTTTTGAAGCTCAAACCTTATTTGTCAAACTCTTATTCATGGTTCTTCTTGTCCTGAGATGATTCCTAGCCGCTACTGGCTCCCTGAATGCAGTATCGGCCTTCTTGCATAGAGATGTGAGGTACAGAAGGCAGATACAGTAGCTGTGCTATCTCACGAAATGTTAATTGAAATTCTGAAATATGTTTTCAATTCAAAAGTATTACTTAAGTAGAGTAGTAATGTTAAATATCATGCAGCACAATTCTAAGGCATTTCAGTCGAGCCAGATTGCCAACTTTGAGTGGACTTATTTTGGTCATCTGAAAAATCTACACTATGCAAAAATAACGACTTATTTATTATGAATTTTCCCATTTATTACTGTTACCCTTAGAAATTCAAATACACTATATAGAAAACACGTACCACAATATCCGCTCCATGGCTCATCTGGTAGTAGATTACGTCTTCTTCGAATTTTCTGCCTGAGGGAAGAGCATTTTTTGGTTTTAAAAAGCTTTTAATTATGGGATTTTTCAAGATCGCGAAATGTCCATTCATATAGCATCGCATCAGCACGTTTACTAACGCTGTTTATAGTATATACAACCCAGTCCATATCCATTGCACAGTTCTACGCGTCCTATATAATCTCTTCCTAAAAGCATAGGAGAATGTGTGATATCCCTTTGAGGGAATGCGTACAGCAGGCAATTTGAAAACCCTGTATTCAGGTAAAACGACACGTGAAGCAAAAAATATCCGGGAATTGAAAAAGTTTCTATAAACCAAAAATTTTCTCTCCTCAAGTAGAAAATTTGAAGAAGACATATGTTCTACCAGATGAGCTAAGGAGAGGACATTTCTATGAATGCATCATATATAACATCTCTGAATTTCTCAGGGCATCAGAATCAGTGGGAAAATGCATACTAAATAAGTAGTCATTTCTTTACAGAGTCTAGATTTTGCAGACGGCCGAAAGGAGGCTCATTCAGAGGCCGGCGTCCTGGCGTGACTGAAATATCTCAAGATTATGCATCAGGATAACTAATATTGCAATCCTTCTTAAGTTATCTTTTCGGATCAAAAGTATATTTCAGAAGTTCGGTTAAAATGTCATGAGATAGTATAGCTACGGTACATACGGTTATTTGGCAAGTCGCACCAATCGCCAGCACAGACAAACCAATCGTCGTTTAAAACACCCACTCTGGAGCACGCGATCACACAGGCATACACTGAACCGCTCGATCCTCGATGTAGTCAGCTGACACACTGCGCATGACGCACAAAATCACCAGAGATCTAACCTGTTCGTTTGAGATCACGAGATGGAGTCCCAGAACAAAAGGACGAAGGCCCGAAGACAGGAAAAGCTGTAAAGTCCTGCCAGTTGGTTGAAAATCTGCGAAGGCTATTTGTCAATCCTCTAGGTACTAAACTGTCTCCGTTGAAGGTGTGAGATTTGACAGTTGGTCATGACATGAAGCCATGCTCCGTTGTAGGTGGGATTTTCTCTGAAATCAAGTGGCATGCCAAATTCAAACTGGGTCATTTGCCGTCTGGGAGTACCTGTTTCAACTGTTCGGGAAGCCTGCTGGGACCTTACATGGAAATCCAATTTTGCTTCTAAAAATATTTTAATTGTCATCCGATTGGTTTAGAGATGAGCACAAAGATTTCATGTGAGGTTTGTTTGCCTTTGTTTTCTGCCACTTCACTATCTTCCGCGTTTTCATAGTCAATGGTGTCTCGATTTATAGGGGTCTGAAGGGCGGTTAAATAACCATCTAGGATATTCATGATAAATTGGCTAATTATCTACTGTAGGCGGATAAATGTTCCGATTCGTCCTCTTATGAGTATTTTTCGAAAGCCAGAAGCCATAGTGGAGTGAGCCCTCGCTCCCACGCGAAAAACATTTCTTCATTGGAACGGTAAAGAGACGCTATTGTTTTGGTGCTTATTCGGTAGCAAAAAGTGAATTCCTAACCCCTTCTGCGGTTTCATACATGGTGGTAAGAGGATTGTCAACACGTCTTATAACCCGGCCGTTATACAAAGACCACGCAGCGTCCATTTAGGGTTCTTTAGCAAGCTTAATGGTTTCTTTTGAGGAGTTCAGACCCACCAAGAACGAGACAACCGTTATCTCACATAGGGTCAACTATATTGAGCGTGGGAGAGACTTACACAATAACATAATCCTGACTCGACAACGAAGAGGTTTGCGATTAGAGCGTACAATGGGCGACAGTCCAACCATCGTTTCCGGTGATGTACACCATGTGCTCCACAGCAAGATAAGGAAGGTGCGGTGACTTGTGTGCGAATTCGTTTATAATAAGAGTAGACTTGCGTAGCATCTGCCGCACCTTCTCCTCCTCCTCCTCCTCCTCCTCCTCCTCCTCCCCCACCTGGGCTCGCTGTCGAGACATAGTCAAGAAGACCGGAGGCTGGAGAGGGCGCCGATGGTCGAGCCTGCACCCTGGCGCTCCACTCCTCACCCCCTAGTTCACACAGCAAAGGACCAGGATTTTAACCGACAAAAGGATGGGAGGAGGGCGGCAGGGGTCCCGGTGTGCGCGACGACTGCCGCCGGCTGGATCTGCATGACAACCCCGAAATTTTGGCATTTGTTTTCGTGGGCATTCCGATAGCGCCTGCCAGAATCCGATATGGCTCCGTGTTGGTCCAGTGCATTTACCACGCGCCCCGTTTCGGGGGCACAACGGGTACACACACAGAAGGACATAATAAAATCGTTTTTGGTATTCGAATTTTTGGTAGGGCACGGAAATGTGGAACCCCCTCCCCGCACCACAGGTAGCCTTGCGCCAAGTTCCCGGGGGTTGCCATTCCCGTGTTCTAATTTTAAGCCCAACCCTAACACTAACCCTAACCACGACCCTCATAATCCTCCTATTCCAAACCATAACCATCATTTACACATGCATTAGCTGCTTCCAGAAAAAATGCCCAACTTGTTGAACAAAACATCTACGAAGGGATTAATACTTTGCTAAAGATACTGTGAAATTCAAACTTATACTTATTTAATTGAGGCCTTAAAATTGCCGGTAGTACACATAAACAGTCTGCCTCCACGCATGATCTGAGTTCGCTTATTTAAGTAAGTGCTCAACTAGGAGCAGTAAAAGCAAGCATCTGCATTTTTCGAGGTATATCGAAGGGATGTGGGCTTTGCTTGTTCTGGAGGGCTTATTAGTAGCGTTCGTTTTGGCATCGACCTCCGCGGATGGAGTTCATTTTTCCGTGGAGCTCTAACTTCATGTGTCCGATCTCATCTGAAAAATAGAATATTGGAAGGAAACAGGAAAGCTCCCTCGCCGGTGCCTGTAGTCTGGTATTCTGAACACCTGAACCTCTGCAAAGGACCGTTCATACAGCAACCAATAGGCGACTTCGTAGTGTTTCCACGTATTTGCGCGTGAAAAATTGGTCGTGCCATGTGACAGTGAGCATGCAGCAGCTGGCGAACGAGAAGCCGATAGGTCTTGGTCGTTTGTGGAGAGTTGCGTTCCGAGGTACATGATCCAGGCCGCTTTCCGCCTCTCATATTGTCTGCGCCCGCGAAGGGCGCAGAAGGGCAGAAACTGCGAGCATGCGGTGAGACAGGGGAAGGGCCCCGAACATTCGCTGGCGATTCCGGCGACGACCATCTTTTTAGCGTTCGCCCGGGACGCAGATCTTTGTCCATATTTGTGAAAACAGATTACGTCCCTTGGACACATTTCAGTATGCTGCCTCACTTAGCACAACACAGACGAATCGATGACGCAGGACAACGTTTAAACTCCCAGTCATTATAGTTTATTTCGAAGGCCGTTGCACTCGCTCTATTCTACAGTTCCACTTACAAACCGAAGACATATAGGAAGGTGTCTCGACCTTATTTCTCAATGAACTGTAAGGACTTCGCTGTACTTAACTGCGTATATACAGTAGGTATGCTATCTTGTGAAATATTGACCGAAATTCCGAAATATGTTTTCAATTCTAATAGATTACTTAAGTAGGGTTGTCATGCCAATTATCATGTCGTGTAATGCCAAAATACCCCAGTCACTTCAGGATACCAGCTTTCAGACGAGCTTCTTATGGGGCTCCTGCGTAAACTACACTCTGTAGAAAATGGCTACCTATATAGTATGAATTTTTCCCACTGATTTTCGATGCCCTTAGAAATTCGAATTTATTTCTTAAAAAACACTCATAAGAATATTATTTTTTATATCCATTATGTAGCAACTTACATCTTCCTCAAATTTTATACTTAAAGAAAGAGCTTCATTCTGTTTTAAAGAACTTTCTCAGTCCCCGAATAATTTTGAATCTGACCTGTTGTCATACCTGCGTCGGGGGTTTCCAAATTACAAACTGCGCACTTTCCGTGTTGGCAAGGCCATGTTTTTTCCACACGCGCTGTTAAGACGAGGTCATATATGGCCCATAAAAATTTGCAATGGATGTGAACTATGTTGCCCACTTTATAAGCAGCGTTAATAAGCGAACAGATGCGATGCTATATGACATTTCACGGTCTTGAAAAATCCTATATTTGAAAGCTTTTGAAGAATGAAAGATACTCCTTCTTCAGGTATAAAATTTAAAAGAGGGTGTAATTTGCTGCGAAATGTGTAAGAGGAAGAATATTCTCTATGTGTATTTTCTATATGACATATGTGAATTTATAAGGGCATCGCAAATCAGTGGGTAAAATTCATACTACATAAGTAGCTATTTGCTATAGAGTGTAGTTTACGCAGGCGGCCGATAGAATTTCGTTCGATAGCTGGCATCCTGAAGTGACTGGGATATCTTGGCATTACGCGACACGATAATTAATATGACAACCCTACTTAAGTACTCAATTAGAATTGAAAACGTATTTCAGAATTTCGGTTAATACTAGTCGACAGAACACGGGAGCCGCTTCCAACCGGCAAATCCAACGTGGCAGAGAGACTATATTTCCCATCTTATACCTGTCTCCAATGGCAAGCCCGCACCGGAGGGTAGGGAAAACAGAGCTTTAACTGTAGTTTCAAAGTTCGACTCCGAAGCGCCGTCTGAATGGTAAACGACAGACCAGCGTTCCCAATGAGGCTGGTTTCAGAGCGCCAACAATCCCCGCGCTTACGGTTAGCCCTTGCCGGCGATCGCATTATGCCCAGCAATCAAACGCACCTGGCAGACACGGTCTTTCAAACAGGACGAAAAATAGATGCCACTCCACTAAACGGCAGTCTACTTTACCTTCTTTTTATGACTAATATTCGACAAAGGAATTATTGACGTGAGACTACTAGTTATTAAATCCAGGATCATAATGACGCTATTTGTGTCCACATTACTCCCAGGCTTTTGACGACGACATTGCTAAAACTTTCATGTATCTAAAGCTGAAGTTTTAGAATTCAGTCGGCGCGTTCTTGTACGATGCCTTAACTACAAAAAAGGGTTTCACACACCCTAAGGATTAACGAGACCCAACGCAGAAAGAACATACGGGGACATGTTATCAGATATAATCACTGCCTGTGCTAACATGCTACAGTCTCTGAGAGTCCAATGGCGGAGGGTAAGCACAGCTCCAAATCCCTTACTTGGTGTAGATAATTAGAGCACCCGACTGTGCGATAGAGGCTTAAGTTATCTTGGTCAAATTGGACTGGCGCCGCCTGTCAACAGGCGTCTTCGAGAAGCCTGGTGAATTTGCTGCAGATTCCGCCATGTGACCTGTTATAAAACAAATGACGTCTCAGAAATAGAGAATGCCTTAAATCTTTCATGCACACCATTAGCGTGAACACCAATGGCGAGTGGGTGGGTGCATGGAGGTACCTTAGATAGCACTTATTGCTCACCTCTGCATTCACGACAATCGCCACAAAGAGTGCACTCCCCACGCCCTAAATGGTAGGAAACTTTTTTGCTGCACGTTAAGTTTAGAAATCGTAGTGACCTCACCCCCACCTGGCGTGTGTGCGGTTACATACGCTTATTAGTCATGCACACAAACCCTGAAAGGTGGCGAATGAAGTGTGCGAAAACGAGAAGCGGGGATAATAGTTGACGACAGAGAAGGAAGGACCGTCAGTTCGTATACTGATGGGCTATGATTGGAAATATACAGTAGGCGACTGCTCTCATGAAATGCTAACCAAAATTCTGGAATGCACTTTCGCTTAAGGGGGATTACCTGAGGAGGACTGTAACATTAATTATCGTGAAGCATAAGCACATGACCTTTCACACGGACCAGGATGTTGGCTTTGGAGAGCACTTTCCTGCTGACTTTCCAAGTCCCTATAAATTCAAACATATTTTATAGAAAAAAACGGAAAAAAATATTCCTTCTTGTGCTCATTTGGCAGAGCGTTTCTCCTTCTGTTTCTTATTTTCCAAATTTTATACTCAAAGGAAGGTTTTATTTCGCTTTTAAAAGTTTTTCAGTGCTTTTATGATTTTGAGCCCTATTTGATGCCGCACTTGCATTAACGGGTTTCAAACCGCAAGGTAGATACTTTCTGTTTGAGGAAAATCATAAATTCCTCTATGCTATTAAGAAGATACTCAATCACGCTCATAAAAGTCTACTGTACAAGCGGACTATGTTGTATGCTTCATAAGAAGCATTAATAAACGGACGGATAAGATGCAACCTGAATGGCCACTATACCGTATTAAATCGAATTTTTTTAAAACCGGCAGATACAGTATCTTTGACTATAACATGTGAAGAGGACGCAAATTTCGATCAAATAAGTACAGGAAGGGGTGGTTAGTGCCTTTTCCATAAATTATATTTGTATTTTTAGGGACACTGAAAATAAATGGAAAAATTAATACCACATAAGTAGTGTCTTTATAGAGTTTAGCGTTTGCAGGAGACCGGAAAGAAGCCCGCATCCTGCCGTAACTGAGACATCATGGGACTAAGTCGCAAGATAATCACTGTTACATCCCACTTAAGCAATCCTTCCTAACCGAACAGGCATTTCAGAAATTCGACTAACATTTCCTGAGATACGCCACCCACTGTAGTAGTTGAAAGGACGCAAATGAATTGCTAGTTAGCGCAGAATGACCCGTCGCCTGTCTTGAAGACCGGCGTATTGACAGCGTAGCTCAGTTGGGACTGGTTTTTGCTTCACAAAATGGGTCCTGTTCTGTGACGTTCAACTGCATTTGTAGATGTTCGTAGGAAACCAGTCCTTGTCCTTCTTCAGTTCATTTACTGCCTTGAAAGCACCTAGGTAGACGGTGGACTGCGCGCACAGTTGTAGATGGGTACCGGGGTGCTCTGAACTCTGACAGCAGCTGATGGATCCAGCCTGTTGTTTTTGCGCCCAAGAACAGAGCTGTAACAGTATCTGGGTCGCCGTAGATCGTCGAGACAGACAAATTAAGTGGCTGACTAATATTCATGATCCGGTGGAGCACACTCGTATCCTCGTTAACTGAAACACTTTCGAGATCTCAGCCGTTTTACTTCAAATTTCGATGCAGTCATGCCGCACAGAACGCATGGTCCCCCGGCTCAGGTTCGTGGATTTCCGATTTCTTCAAAAGGACAATAGGTCTTGCGATATGAACTAGTCGGTTAGTGTTACCTGAGATCCCGTACTCACGGCAACATCCGCTGTGGCCTAGACTCTCCTCGGATATACCCTTAGGAATGCGACTCGGATCAGCCCAGGTATGTCCTACTGGGAGGGACCTCAAGTTCGGCTAGAATTGTTTTTTAAAACTCTCGTGGGTAAATTATTATCCTTTCAATGAAAAAGTCGCTCAGATGCGTAACCGCAGTCTAGGATATGTATTAACATAGGAAATTGCACGAATATATTCTAATGTCTGTTTTCGCTAAAATTTACTGATATTTTACATGATATAATTACGTAAACAAATTTCTGCACATGAAAAGGACATGTTATTGAAGGTTGTGGATGAGCGAACAGAATGCTCAACGTTAAAGGTTTCCAGAAATTCTCTCATTAGTTTCCGTTATCAGATTTCATGAGATAGGTCACGTATTGTAGGTGGTTATCATCTGCGTTAGTGCGGTGAAAAGACTGGGGACAGTCAGACTAAAGTCC
>CACRXP010000270.1:773080-787327 GCA_902702965.1 Spirometra erinaceieuropaei | reverse complement strand
ATCACGAGAGAAGAGTGATTGAGAGCAGAAACAGTCATACCATTTGAATGGTATGGCAACTTCTTGATTTGTCATGGGAATACGCTGTTCCAGGCTCATGAGGGTGTCCACGTACCTAGGAACAGATAAACGGTTGGATGAGCAAGAAATCAATGCGCGCATGTGGAAGAACGATGTGGTGTTAATGAGTCTCGGCACATAAGACTACAAGGTTTTTAAAATAATCCAGTCCTAAAACAGATAAATAACGAACCTATAGGTATTGAGAGCAAAGCATCCACAAGCGCTGAGGTGAAAACTAAAATTATCACACCCGCCTCCACCTCTAAGTCGCAAATAAGTTGGCCGAACAACCTTTGGACGGCCAGGGATAAATACGATTGTCAAGACGCAAGGTTCCTTCACCAGGCCAGCTAACGAATGCCAAAAAAGTCCTGAAGTCATGGAGACTGTCAGGGATCTGCCTGTATGCAGATGTAAAGTACCGGAAAGGGAGACCAGGATAGCCATTTCTGGTCTACTATCCCTCGTCGGCCAACCTTACCTAGACTCAGATTCGCGCCTGTACTGAAAATTCCCTTAAAAGACAGTCAATTGGGTCGGGTACGACGAAAACCTATCTGATGTAAGCAAGCGGTTTAATTCGAAAGTGAACTCGTCATAAGAGACGGAAATGGGGCAACAAACAGGCTAAATCTATAGTAAGGATGAAGTAGCTTACTGTAGACGAGAATACAGGAAAAGTGTCTCAAGGTTAAAGTCGATTTTCAGAACGGCTAAGCCCCTTATATTTAAAATGCTCTCTCTATGCAGTACGTAATCCGAACGTTTGATTCTACGATTAAGACGGACCTAAGAAATACTGAAACGGTCAGCTGTATCTGCCTTTTGGGCCAGTACGATAAATGGGTTTAGAGTTTATGCGCCCCAGTCAAAGAATTTGGCAAACAAAACCTGCACAACGAGGGGAGCTGGAATGCTGCATAACAAGTACTCGGTGGCCTTGGAGACAAGAACGTTGTTAGTCGGTTGACAAAGTCCCGCAGCACTAAATGTATTAAAAAATTCTACAAGTGAAGTTCCGTTTAAACAGTGAACGAATGGGGGTGTAATTCATGCTGCGTAAAAGCCTTATCTTACGGGTGGGAGAAAACACTGAATATAGAGGATAGATATTCAACGTACTCTTCTATGTAAGCCACAGTGCTCTCGTGCCTGTCGTTCAGCTTCGTTAAAATGTTTGCCCGCACTTTCTGTAAGTGTGAAAGGCCCTTTGAGCACGCTGTGGCAGGACCGGCGCCATAATTTCCCTTTATGTAATGTTCTATTGGTTTTACCAACTCCACTTCACTTCCCTTTTTTGTAGGAACGGACAGGAACGACATCACGGAAATCAGGAAGTCGCGAGCACAAAACGACCGCCAGCACAACAGTATTAAGCAAAACACATTTGGGAGGTAGACAAGCTCAGGATTGTCAATGTCTTACAGGAACGTCAGCAACAGTAAATTATTAATCATTCAGCCGACCTTTGAGTACCGAGACTCAGAAATGGTATCTTAGTCTCTTTTATTCGCTTCTATTATCGCTCGGTGCATCAGACATGCAGTTTTCATTCGGTTAATTCAGCCTACTTCAAAAACACTTTTTCCCGTGTATTCTCCTCCACAACTCCGTTTCTGCTTCACCTGGGTTGTTTCGGAGACTGGGAGCGTTGCGGGCTGCTTTACTTTAGCTCTCATCACTCTTATTAATAATTAACGATATTCCGTTCTTAATATTCAAGGATAATGGGTAGGGTTTTCGTAATGAAACTGGCGCCCTTCCTCGGGCTTTAGACTATTAATTGTCTAAAGCCCGAGGAAGGGCGCCAGGGTGTCAGAATTCTGACAATTTAAAAATTGCGATTTATCCCAAATTCATTAGTCATGATCGTTGTTATGTCCCTACGTCCTGTTTTATTTCCTAGAGACATTTCTTCACTACTCACTTTTTTCTTCAGATTATCTCGCCTCCTCATAATGTTATTTGGTGCTTTTCGTGTCGAAGTTGCGTCAAGTTCCTTAAAAAACGTCCTATTCCTCCGAAAAAATGATTTTACTCGATACGTTGTTGAGAGTTTCGTCTGCTTTATCTGGTATATGGGCCACGTGATGCAGTGACTATAAACAAATTTCAAACAAAGTGACTTTAGTTGTTTACACTAAGTTAATCGTTTCGCTGTCAGCGTCTACAGAGGTACGTCTTATGTGGTGCTACACACTTTTCACAGATTTTGATTCTATGGAATTTGAGTAGATGGTTCACTGTACAGGTATGACATATTCATGGGGTAGCTGTTTGAAATTGCTGAGCTTTGAAGGCAGCTCAGAAGGCCTCAATCACAGTTAAGCATTTTTGTTCAAAATAACAACACAAGGAGACTTAAAGGTATATTGCGTGTTCTTGATCACTTTTGAGAAACTGCTTATAACCCAGTACTCCTCCAGCTTTATGTTAATGACTGCATCAACGAACTGGATTATGAGGCGCTCAGGTTCGCGGACGACATAATATATAGAGTGAAGTCACATCAATAGTAGTGAAAATTCGATTCCCAGGTGGCATATCAAAAGAAGAGGGGGCGTTCACCGGGAGGGGCTTATTTGAGATCCGACGTTTCGGGTAGTTTATTCGTCTACCCATCTTCAGGGACTGGGAGGTCCTGTGCACAGCACTCCTTATTATGGCGCCCTTTGTCCAATGCGTGATCCGCCAATGCCGCCTGTGTGGCTGCATCCAACCCGCGTGTCACCGTGACCTGAATCGCCCCCGTCGGCCGTGGTGATGACTGACGGCCCCGATTGTCCCGCGCCGTGACTGTCCCCCGCTAAGAAGGTTCGTAAAGTCAGATAAGGGGGAGGCAAATTGATGTGGCGGTTGACAGAGCAGTCGGTGGACATCCAGGCTTCTTGCACTTGCCTTGCTGTGTGATCGCTGCCCCGGCCCACAATCCCAACGGCGTCAAAGTTGAAGATGTGTCCCATTTGCGCGGCATGGGTTGCTACCTCCGACTTTGGGTCCAACCTGCGCACGGCCAACTTATGCTCGTGCATTCGCGTTTGCAGTCGTCGGCCGGTTTCCCCAACGTAGTTGCAACTTCCGCAGCTGCATTGAAGTCGGTAGACAACGGCCGACATCTCCTGCTTAGGGATCGGATCTTTCGGCCGCATCACTTGCCGGCGGATTGTTGAGTCAGGCCTGTGGACAACACCCGTCGGTACAGCGTGCGGACACAGCTTCGTTTGTGTTGTGGCGGGTGGTTGCTGTTGTAGCTGAGAATTTGCAGCGTGTTCGTCGGTTTTCTGTAGACAGACGTCGCTAGTTCGCCATTTGGTTGGCGGCAGACGAGAACATCCAAGAATGGAAGTTTGTCCTCTACTTCCTCTTCCATCGTGAACTGTAGATCGGGCATGATTGAGTTAAGTACTGCCGCATAGTAGTTGATTTTATCCTGGTCTATGATTACGAAGGTGTCATCAACGTAGCGTGCCAAAACTTGGGTTTGTACTCCTCGAATAGTCGTCTCTCGAGTTTTTGTAGAACCGCCTCGGCAATGGGTCCGGAGATTGGTGAACCCATTGGAGTGCCCTTGATCTGCTCGTATGTGGTCCCTTCGAAGGTAAAGAATGTCTTGAGGCAGTGCCCCATGAGTTCTATGAGATCCTGAGCTGTGGGCTGGCCATCGCCCCCGTCGTAATTTTGACGTAGCAGGTCACTGAGCGTTTCGACCGCAAGGGCCTGTGGTATGGACGTGAATAGTGAGACGACGTCAAAAGACACCATCCTTTCATTCGGTTCGATCGTGACTGCCCTTATTTTGTCAAGGAATTGTTCTGCTGAGTGCACCGTTGTTTGTGAGCCTGCAGATAGGAATCTTAGCTTCTGAAATAGCCAGCTTGCAAACCCGTATGTGGGTGTGCCTCGGAGCAAGACGATAGGACGGAGGGGAACACCTGGCTTGTGAACTTTAGGGGGAGACCATAGAATCTTGCCATAGCGGTTTCTGTGGGCTTTGCCATATACAAGTCTTTGGCGGTGATGACCTTGTCCTTTTTTAGTCGAGCAAGAATTCTGTTAACCTTTGCCACTAGGGACTTTAGACCGGCGGTGTCGCTGACTTTGTAGGACTCTCGATCGTTGAGGAGCAGGAGGGCTTTGCGTCGGTAGTCCACCTTGTCGAGGATGACGGTTGACCGGCCTTTGTCAGCAGGCAGAATAACTATTTCGGTGTCCGCTTTCAGCTTCCTTAGGGCCTTTTGTTCATCTCTTAGCAGGGAATGGGTTTTCCGGTGCGACATGAGAAGTGAAGAGACTTGATGTCGAAGAAGGTCCTTTACCTCGTCTGTGACGCCGGTTTGACGAAGCACTGATTCGAAAGAAGCAATGGAGGTGACCGGGTTGGCGTCAGTTGTATTAAAACCAGATCCACGTTGTAGAACTTTTGTTTGGGTCACAGTAAGTTGTTTTGACGAGAGGTTATGTACTATCGTTTGTTCGGTTTCCTGGTCTTGTGCGGTCTGCAGTGTCATTAACTTTATCGATAAATCCGCGTCTCTGTTAGCACGTTTCTTTCGTCTCAATGCTAGTAATGTGTTCTCCAATGTGGCGGCAATCGATTCCCCACACCGGCGTGTAACAAGCATCCGGTAGTTTTCAGCACTGTGTGCGTATTTCTTAAGTCGCAGGTGACAATCTCGTATGAGTACTCTTGTCATTCGCAGACTATGACGGAAAACCGTTTGTTTAGCTAATTCCGTGTTGACTGGAGGCTTTTAGGAGAGGCATTTTGGCATAACATGATGATGCAAAGAAGTTGCAGTCGAACATCGACAAACTGCGTGTTAGGTCAAGCATATGGTTTTTGAAATTTTACGTGTCCTAATGCGTGGTTTTGCACCTAAACACCAGCCGTAGTGCCTGTTGCGCCCCGGCCCATACCTTTACCAAACGCCAGTACTAAATTAGCGGAACGACATTAGAAACTGTAGAAAGACGCAGAGGTCTGGGCGTGTGGTTGGCGACCAACCTAATGCCATCAGAAAACTGTAGAAAGATGGTTTAGAAGACAACTAGTACTTTGCACTGGATCAGGCGGACATTTAAAATATTCCCTCCCGAACTCATCGAAAGACTTTTCAGCGTCTTTATAAGATCTCTTCTGGAGTATGGAATGCCAGCAACTTCACTATGGATGAGGAAGGATATCGGCTTACTCGAACAGGTGCAACGCAGGTCACCGAAGATAGTCGGTGGTCTAAAGTATTTTCCTTACCAGGAGAGGCTGAGTGTGCTCGGCTTATTCCTTCACTCTCATAGGCAACTAAACTGCAGTCTACTCTGGACATTATAGATTGTCCATGGCCAAGGTTGCTTATTAATAGCGGAGGACTTTTTTGAGTTTGCCCGTACAAACCAATTACGCGCTCAGCCTTGCAAAGTCAAGAACGAAGGCACACGACTGCACCATAGGAACTTTTCATTTAGCCAGCGAGTCCGACCATGCAACGCGCTACCAAGCGAGATGGTGGCGGTCGACAATATTTGCATGTTTAGAAGAAAACTTGCTTGCTTGATTTTCGACAGCAGCCGGCTTTTTCAACATGACTACTCACAGCCAATTCTGTAAAACACTGTCATACACAACCTTCCCGCACTGACTTACAGTGAACTGATGCGGCTCCTTATCACTATGATTTTTCTGTGACCCGATCACATTATAAATGTCTGCAATTGTATTTTGAATGCGAATATGCGAAAGCATTGTACATTAATAGGGTCATCAAGGGCTCTGCCTCTACATACGTACATGTATGCATGCATGCATGCATGCATGCATACATACATACATACATACATACATACATACATACATACATACATACATACATAAAGAAGATGTTTTCCCAAATAATTGCATGGGACTTCCATTCGACGGCATTTTCGCATCTCGATATGAAAATGACCAGAGCGGATATACAGGTACCGGCCCTTTACTGGCGGTTGAGATGCGGATCTACATGTTTACACTGATTGTAGCTCAATCTACGGAAAAAAGACACTACCGAAAACGGGCACGCTTGTATACTTCATGTATTTGGCTCAAACTTATCAGGACCTGAGGTTTTCAATGTATTTTGCCGATAAAAAAGATGATGTAACATCAAAAAGACTTCTTATTAGTTTTATGAATAGCATATTCCAGGAACGAACCCAAAACATAGACGAACTTGGATAAACGGCCAAAACTAAAGTCCGTCCGCTGCTATTGATCCGATAGGGTAGTAAACAACGAAGTTCAAAGGTTACCATCTCAATTGCCACGGTCTTCCGTGCACAGTCCTTTTATAAAAGGCGTTGTATGTCGGAAGTAAAAGAGCCCTGTGGTAGCCAGTAGTCATATTTTTGTTTATATACTACCTATTTTATTTATTTTATTTCCTAAGAATTTCCTAAACACGCATTTACTCACTTTTCTTCAAGTTGGCACTAGTGTAACGGTTATACAGACACCCCAACTGGGGTCAGTTTTGGTTTCACAAAGCGATTCGTCAGCCAATGCCTTTGTTCTTCACTGGGTGGCGTTGACAGTTAAGTCTGTTCGGGTGAGGTCGTTTCGCTCGGCTTTTCTCGACTTGGTCTTAGAGTGGGATCGCGGTATTGATAGACTGGGTTCGCTAAAGTAGTGAGCCCTTTACGAGAACGCGAGTCGCATGTTCACTCGTTTTCATTCACTGATAATAGCCAGCAAACCATTATGCAGTGGCATATTGGTTCTTTCCTCGCGGGCACTTTCACTCAATTTTTCCTCAGCCGAAGTTATGACGCACACTCCTGCAAGAGGAAGGGAGTCTATCAGCGCAATAACATTATTGCTAACAGAATTCTGTAGGAACACACCTGAACTCTACTTCGATGGCACTGAGTCCAAGTTTTGCCCTGCTAACAAGGTCTAGGTGAAGTCGGTGCTTTTAAATTTGAAGATAAGTGGAATATATTATTTTAAGAGGTTTCTTTAAGAGACCTAGCGATTTTATCCCTGTTTTTTGTTAAATTTCCTTAAATACAGGCCTATTCACTCAGAACTACCAGTTGCCATCTCCCTTTTGAGTACTGCTAGTCTATGCCCCTGGATCACCGGTCGCATTTTACAATTCGCATTTTGTGCATTCGATTTATCTCTAAGTGTATGATTTTTTACATCGTTGGCCTCTAGCTGAAATTCAGTCACCTGGTCTGTCAGAAATTTTCTTAATTGTAACTTGCCTTGAGATAAGCTGAGAGCAAAAGTCACAGGTCAGCGAAATCTCTCGACCTTTTCCCTGAGCATGGCTTAACTAAAGAAGTTTTAAACGAAATCTAAGTCAGAAGGTATTACTAGTCAGTCATCGCCCATTGTAACCTATAGGCAGCTTTAGCTGTCTTCGCTGTACACCTGCAATGACTTTATACGAAATTTCGGTCCTCTGCTTTTAATTCTTGGAAAATTATTCAACGGGAACATCTGCGATATTCCCTCTCAAGACTGTAGGCGTCTTGCCTCACTTGTTCACCTGATCCCAAGTGAATCTAGTGATAGAAAAAAGCGTGCTTACAACTTTCGTTGAAAAATGTTTGTCGATCTGCTCGGTTAGTTGATGTTGCGAAAAATTGCCTGTATTCCTGTGGTTTCAGATGCGAAATAGCCAATGCTACACGCTTGTCCTCCCGTAGCGAAAATCCGCCGTCTTAGTTAAGCTGTTTTCAACAATCGAGGTCGGCTCAATCTTTGCCCATCGAAATCGTGTCTCTGCGTACCTGGAAAATGCACAATTTTTCTTTGTCATAATCTAGCTCCCGTGGAGCGTAGAATCGGGTCCCTCTTCTTGCGTAACCCCACAGATTTTCGGTCTTATGCTGATCATCACGGTTATAATACAATTGGGCGCGAGGATTCGGCTGATCCTACTCCTGCGACATCGGATTCCCTCCTTCCCCTTATTCCTACATACCCCTCTCTCACTCAGGCCACTTCACGCATTCGCCTGCCCCTAATTTAGCAACGGCGGCAGCAGCAGTCCCAGTTGTCGTTCCTAATCCTCCAAATAGCCCCCCCCTAGGACGCACTGAAATCCGTCCACATCATCTAGACCGATAACTACCCCATTTCAGTAGGGTCCTGAAAGCCCTACAGTTAAGTCACCTGTGGCATTTCGTCAGGACGGCGAGTCTCCAAAATTGAATCAGACTCCGACCCAAAAGAAAGGTATTACAATTCCACTTAGGGGTACGCCACCTTCTCTTAGATCTAACAAGCCTTTACAGCCCAGGTCGTCTACAAACACCACAGCTCCAATTATACCCCCAAATAATCCTCTGTCCTGCTTACCGGCTACTTACCAAAGCCCTACTATATATCCAGCAAATAATTCACACGTGAATTGGCCAAAGTCATTTATGTCACAATGTAGTTCAGGCTTCCCACCACTTAAGGCCAACTGCTTTCACGTAAGTCAACCTAACTCCTTTGACTTCCAACCTAGACCTGCTTTCCACCCTTTTATGCTTATAGCCGCCTACCCTCCCCCACCATCCCCTTCTTTCCTTCTAGACTCCTTCTCCTCCACTTCCTCGACAAATTGACTATCAACTAGCCTATCCCTGTCTTAACTCCCCTAGTATTCCAATGCTCGAAAACTATATCCGCTCATCCTTTAGGTCTCATGCCCAGCCTTCTCTTTCTGACTCCCAGTACGCCAATAACTCTAGACTAACTGGTACTTATTCTCCAAGCACCATTTTTTCACAGCTTACATATTTACCTCCAAATTTTTTCTACATATCGTCGACAATAGCATTGCTGTTGACTGAGTGATGAGTTTGAAAACCATCAACAATGAGCCAATCAGTTATAAAAGACGCGTTCACAAAAGCGAGTCCAGACGCTAGAAGAGAAGTAGGGCCTACTGGCGGACATCATTATGGCCATTCTGGAGCACAGTAAAATAGAATTACTAAATAATCCGCCAAATTTCCGATCGATAGGCGACGAACATCCTACCAATAAAGGCACTGGCGCGGAAAACTCAAAGCCAGTCGGGAAGAGGAAGCGAGTTATGCCTCCAGGGAAACTCAAGACAAATCAGTTCCGGTGGATAACGTGGCGGTCGACGCTTATGCATTAAAATAAGTCAGGTTTCCTTGCCTGCTATAGTAACTAAACCTGTCAACTCATCGAACACTAAAGTTAGGTAAGCCAGGGCTACCCTCAGAAGATTTGTTAGAAACTACAAGGACTCACCGTTATTTTTGGAAGGTAACGCTGTTACTCCACTTCTTCACAAGGATAACTCAACTGGGAAGTGCCCTAACCATTCCGTTGACGGAAAAAAACACGATGAGTTTTCGTGCAGTAAATAGAATAGAATAGGTTTATTATAGCGCCCCCGGGGCAACAGGGCAATGATTGTAAGAGCTCCACCGCCGGAGCAAGTACGACACATGAAAATCCATGCCCTATGCCACCTTCGCCGGCCAAAAATCAGTGAAATGTCGAAGTGTCCACATCCGTCGCGAATACTACAGTAGCATTACATCGTCCTAGCGCGGACAGGAAAGTAATGAGCTCTTCCATAAATCGTAAGCGAAATATTCTCATAAGGGGCGCCCCAGAGTCCACGTCCTGCATTCCGAAGGAACGAGTGACGCACGACCTAGACCTTCTTCATCAGTACGCCAGTGCCGTCCTGAAGGATGGGGAAATATTCACCGACTAGACAAAGCGGACCCAGATCGTGACCTAAAAACATCCCCAAGACCCCTGAAAGTTATTTTGGAAAACGAAGTCCAAGCAGCGCTTCTGTTGGAAAGTAGAACGACCTTACGTAACTCGCACAAGCAAGTGTTTTTTCAACCAGACTACGAAACGAGGGAAAGACTGAAAATGAGAGAACTGAGATCAGAACTGAAGGAGAGAATTGGCAGAGGAGATAATGGGCTGAAGATCAAAAATGGACAAATAGTCCAGACAGAGGGGTCTTTCCTGTGGTCAGAACCTGTCACAATTAAGGCCGGGCCTGTCCAACGAAACACTTATTGAAGGTTATCTCTGCAAATATGCAAAGCCTCTTCAACAAACTAGACGAACTAAGAGACTTAGTTGACGAAATTAAGCCAGACATTAGGGCATGCACAGAAACGTGGCTTACTAAAGATATCGTAGATTCAGAAATATCACTTAGAGGGCATCAGCAATTCAAGAGAGACAGGCTAAGCCGAGGAGGAGTCATAATTTATGTCGCTTGCAAGCTTAACGTTATGGCTGATGTACATAGTCTGATACGGGATGTGGAACTGCTAAGCGTTACCATATCTGCTAAGAACGTCCGATCACTGACGGAAAACTTAAATTATCATTCCCGTCATTAAGCCAGGATCTCGGTCCGGGGCGTGCACAAAACACCGTCTCTGGCAAATCTTCTTGAAGGGATAATTTTCAATAAAATTCTTAAATTCTGTCTAGCTAATCAGCTTCTGAGCTCTAGTCAGCATGGATTTTTACCTGAACGATCCTGCTAAACTTGCCACTTGGTATTTCTAATCTAATCACTTCTCCTTGTGATGAGCAGCAGTCAGTGGTAGTTATTTACTTTGATCTTAGCAAAGCATTTGACAAGGTGCCCCATAGACGTCTTTTAGTAAAATTGGAAGCTCTCAGCATCCGACCCCCTCTACTCGACTTCATCAGGTCCTATCTATCCAACCGATATCAGAAATTCATGGTTGGTAATAGCTACTCGACACCTCTTTCGATCACGAGTGCCGTACTTCAAGGTACGGTTCTGGGTCCGCTACTCTTCCTTCTGTACATCAATGGTATTTCGACTGAACTCGGAAATTCGCAAACTTTTACTTATGCCGATGACCTCAAATGTGTTTACTCATACTCTAAGGACACCGCAAATGTTTGTGTTGAAAAAATAAATGCCGATTTACTACGCTTAAACAGATGGAGTTCAACATGTCAGATGGAGTTTTCATCATCCAAGTGTAGTTTCATGTCTCTTGCTCCTGCCAGACTTCCTGGCCCCATAATTTTTCAGAATAACCCACTCTCAGAATGCCTCAGCATAAAGGACCTAGGTTTAAGTTATACAAATAAACTTGCTTTATCACCTCATGCAGATAGAATCTCTGCCAAAGCCGCGCAGATATGTGGATTCATATCGCATAATTTTTTCCTTCCGGAAATGAAGCTAAGACTATATGAAATGTTCGTTCTTCCAGTCCTCGAATACTGCTGTCCTTTCTTCGGTTTAATGAACGCCTGCGACCGTAATAAAATCGAAAATGTTCAGAGGGTTTTCACCCGGAAACTGTTCCCTCAAGCTTCGTCCGGTATTTCTTATACTCAGAGATGTCAGCTGGCGAACATTAAGTTTTTGTGGGTTAGAAGACTAGAAGCTAGCCTTTGCTTCCTTTTTCGCATCAACTCTAGCTCCAATCTTCCGCTCATTAACACTCTCACTCCGAGAGATCGGTCTTATGCCACGCGCAACTCCTGCATGGTGATTACGCCGTCTCTTTGCACTACATCTAAGCGCTCCCTCTTCTTTGCTTCCAAATATGCTTTCCTTGGAAATAATCTTCCGCCAGAAATTAGGTCATCGTCTAAGTTACTGGTATTCCAATCGAACATACGTGAACACCTCACATCCAAAAGCACAAAGGCACTGTTAACAGTCTCACTCCCGAACACTCAGCATCTTGACATCGAGAAGGGTCCTCCTGGGAGTTAGTGGTAGATCAAGTCGAAAACTCAATTATATCATTAGAAACCACTGTTTTGAATTGGTGTCTAAATCCACTGACATCACTTCTCAACCATATCGACGATTTTCGCGGTTCTTGATGTCATCACCCTCATTTCGGACGTTCATCTGGTGAATATCACAAGGCCAAGGTCAAGGCGCGCAGCTCAATTTCAAAGATAAGTAAAGCTCTGCATTTATCTGGATATTCTTAAGTAATTAATGCCTGCTTTTTACTTGAGTCCGTTTTAAAAGTCGCCTTTCTATATAAGGTAAAATTTTTTCCCAGTTTGTTTGACAGTCTGGCAAAATAGTCGTATTTTGTAAAAAATCCATTGTAGTGAATCCTTTCCCTACTACCGCTCTCTAGTTTTTGTAGTTAAATAACAGTAATACTTGCTATTCAGTGCGCTCTTCCGTACGTTGGAAACGTTTTGATCCTTCTTCTGTAACGAAAAACTTTTTTATCTGTAATGCCCCGCAGAGCACGTGCTAAAAGGCGAAAGCTTGCGGCCTCCCCACCGTCTCAGGGTGCTAAAATCGTTACTGAAGACATGGCAGACGCCAGCGTATGTTCTTCGCCGTCTGCAGATCTGATTAACTCACAAATCCCTTTAGTACATGTAGAACCTCTCGACCCTTCAGTCGTCCAAAAATACGCCTCTGCTAGTCGTAGCAGGCCATCAGCCGGCGAAATAATCGATCAGCTGATTTATGGAGACATAAACAGCACTTCTGAAAAAGTGCTTGAACAAGCTTTTAAACTTATTGAGGTAATAAGTTCGGAAACTGAGGAACGAATTAAACGCAAGCATAATTTCGTACTGCGAAACATTCCGAGCCACTTATCTGCTATGGAGGGAGCGCATTTGTTCCTACAAAGTTGTGGCTTGAGTTTTAGTGTCGCACAAGGTAAGCGACTTCACTCGCTTAGCCGTACTGCGCCGATACTAGTTACCCTTTTCTCCATGATAGAAGTCGATTTTATCTTGTCGCGTAGGGAGATGACTAGAGACTTCTGCCGTAAATGGCGCTGCTCCGTTTCGCCAGACCTCACACCCCTGCAGCGAAGACTGAACAAACTAAAATCGGCAAAAACCAACACCAAGATAATGACACCTACTGTCAGTCTGAATATGTCCTCTACAACACCACCTGCGGCATTTGCAAGTCACGGCATAGTCAATTCCGTAGGGAGTTCGACTACTTTTAATGCTGACCTCTTTAAACACACCACCATGCCTGGTATAAACACGCCTCTATCGACTCCCTCAGCAACCCCTAGTAAGCCTAAGCATGTGTCTAAGTCAAAGGCAAATCCAATTGTTGTCTCAGCCACTCGGACAGCCAATAAATCCAGCACCATTATAAAATCTTTTCCTCCACAATCGGCTAACAGTGCCTCAAATACCCCGACTCAAAACGTAGCGGGTTCGCAACTGCCCCCCAGCCCTCATATCAAGGCAGTTAGGCCGAATATGCCGATTTTCCCACCGTTTAATAGACCTCTTGTTCCAATGGAAACATTGCGTCCCCCACCCCCTAACTTGTTTCCTCCACGGCCGTTTTACCAATTTATTCCTCATGATAATGTCCATACTGAATCAGTTAATTCATCCGATCCTCAGTTTCGTCCCGGCGGGAATTCGTTGCAGTATCTGCCCCGCGGATTTCCAGCTGAAAATAAGTTAGCTAACAATAGTTACCAGTTTACCTGCCCGTCATTCCCTCCCCCAAGTCCTACCCCTTTTTATCCACGTCAGAATTTTTTGATGCCACAAAATTTTTTGCAGAACCGGATGGTTGCATCCGGACCGTTTGCTCCGTGGGAGACCCAGAACTGGACAATGTAGCCCACCTCCCCCAAAAACTAACAGCCTTTCCCTTCAAACTTTTTGTTTTAAATGCCAGATCCTTGCTTAATAAGATGCCTTTGCTTCAGACTCAGGTGTTCGTCCATTGTCCTGATATTGTTTTAGTAACTGAGACGTGGGCATCAGCCTCAGTAGCTGACTCCGAACTCTCTCTTCTAGGCTACAATTGCATTCGAAATGATCGTCAAGATAGCCGTGGTGGGGGCAGCTGCGTCTACGTTAAGCAAACACTTACGTTTTTGCCGTTGGACCTCCCGCACTTTTCAGCAGTAGAAGGCAGCTGCTGGCTCCAGGTTGCACTATAAAATAAGTTCTCCTTACTCATTGGCTGCGTCTATCGCCCTCCCAACGCCAATGACAATTTTGATCGTTTACTCTCACAGGCATTTCATGCTGCGGCCGTCTTAAGCTTTAAGTATCAACTGGTTGCGGGTGACTTTAATCTCCCTGAAGTCCGCTGGTCTCCGCCTTCAGGCCCCAGAAGGTTCGATGACTTTCTTGAGGCTGTGGATGTCGGGATGTGGACTCAGGCTGTTGATTTTCCC
>CACRXP010000270.1:721163-758677 GCA_902702965.1 Spirometra erinaceieuropaei | reverse complement strand
GGCTGCGAAAAAGTGAGTTAATGAAGTGTGCAATAAAACTCTTATTGAGCTGAAACTGAAGCGCCAATGATGAAAATACGCCTGGGATCCAACCAGCCAATCGAAAGTGACAACGTGTGGTCAACTTTATTCAGCATGGTGTGCAGCGGCACCTGGTGAAGATTATACTGCTGAACTGCTGATTTGTTTTGGGTAGGCGAGATTATGCTGATGTAACACAACTGCACATTGCTGAAAAAGGAAAAGGACAGTCTTGTGGTCGGGTCTAGAGGTATGGATAGTCTTGAGGTTTGGGTTAGTGTGAGGGCTAGGGCAAAGGTTAGGGTTGCCCTCACTCCAACCGTAACCGTAGACCTAGCACTAACCCTGCCATAACTGCCAACCCCTAACCCAGACAACTCGGTTAGAAGGAAACGACAAACACAAAGTCAACGTAATTACGCCTACTCAAAACCAATCAGTAGCTCGACAGTATTATTTTCCGTCTGTATGGCTGCACAATCAGATCTTACCCACAGCTCATTTGGCCATTAGAAATATCAAATACTTCTTGTTTTTTAATTCACAAATCAGATCGACGTCCAGAACGACTGGAAGTTTTATGTTTGTTTGTAGATTTTAGTCATTTCAGTCTCATTTTAGTTTCTGGACATGCATGATTTGAGACTATAAAGAACCGTAAGAGGAAAAATACAGAATCCACGGTACATGAAACAATCGAGGTATTTAACGCGATTCGCGAAAGTACTTCGGACAAGTAATATCCACCTTCCTTCTTTCTGAAGAAAAGAGAGAAACTGAACGGGACAAGAAATTGAAAGAAGAAGCAATTATCCTGGAGAGCGTTGCCGAAAAGACCGCACTCAAAGGCGTTGGGGAGATTGCTATGGGCATCCAGTATGAGAAACCCATCGAAACGGGGTAAGTTGTCTCGATCGTACTCTACACCTTTAGTTACTGAGTCACTCTAGACTCTTGAACTCACTGTTTTATACTTCTGTCAACTCTTGTTGCTCTCGCGCCCTCTAGTTCGCATTGCGATCACCTAAAGCCGGCCTTTGTCAATTCTGTGTTGTATCTAGAAAAACCTCCCTAGTTAATTTACTTAAGTAGCCGTCATTGCTGAGATGTCCACTTGCGTGGTTTGTACCCGTGCCCATTACTCCTGATGAACTCTTAATAGTTCTTATTAGCTTTAACCGGACTGTCAGTGCATGGCAGCCAACAACAGACGTCCAAAGCTCATTAGAAGGCTCACGTATAGAAAGCACCTCGGTTTTGCCGATCATTTTAGTGTATAGTGTATTTTAGGTTAATACGCAATGCCCGTGATGACCCTACTGAAAACGGTACATAAAATATAAATGTTAAATGTACATCTTACTAAAACTTTGTCAGTAACATATTTGTTCACGGAAAACTTTCGCAGTGCGGGACTGCAAAGGGTGCGGCAGGCGGTCTTCTCAGTGTACACATGAAATTTTAAGTGCAGTTATATACAATCAGCATAAAGTGCAGTCATTTGCATAGTTTGAGAGGGGGCATCTCATTAAGAGTCAGGGATGTGTTAAGTAGGGATGAAATTTATGGCTGGCCGCAGGTAGTCCTGTTGTGAAAGTCGTCGTTTATCAAATATCAAACGATCCAGCTGCCTTTTGAATACAGCGATTGTATCAGATGTCACTATTTCACTTGGGAGTGAGTTCCATGGTCGAACAACACGCTGGCTAAAGGAAAACTTCCGATTGTCTAGGCGTGTACGCTCCCGCTTGACTTTGTAAGGGTGACCGCGCAGGTGACTCGTGGTCGTGAATTCAAAGAAGTCGTCAGTTTTGAGCGAACATTCATGCCCGTGAATAATGCGGAATGTCCATAGCAGGTCACACTTCATTCTTCGATAGGATAGGGGGAACAAATTTAACTGGATCAGTCTTTCTGGGTATGACAGAGTCCTGAGACCGTCAACCAGTTTTGTGGCCCGTCGTTGCACCTGCTCTATGGCATCACTGTCTTTCTTCATCCAGGGCATCCATGATCGTATTCCGTATTCTAAGTGCGGTCTGACGAATGTGCCGAATATCTGTGAGAAGAGTTCTGAAGGAAAGATTTTGAAGGCACGCCTAATCCAGTGCATGATGCTGGTTGCCTTTTGGACGACTCTTTTGGCAGTGCTGAGAGGGCAGCAAGTTTGAGCATGTCCAGACACCTAGGTCTTTGTGCGTGTCCACTTCATTTAGTGGAACCCCATTTATGGTGTACTGATGTTTTGGGAAGCGTCTCCGTCCAGATCCTAGTCGCAAGACTACACACTTGGATACGTTGAACGCTAGAAGCCACTTGCTGGACCACGCAGCCAGCTTATTAACATCTTCCTGTAGCTTTTGCGCATCTCCAACGCAGCTGATTGTTTTCCAGATCTTTATATCATCCGCAAACACTGTTAACTATTCAAGTGGTTTTTAATCGTTGCCCAACGAGCTTTCCTTAACCAACTACGGAAAGCTGTGAAAACCGACTGGTTATCTGGCAGCCTGCACGAATATCTTTGTGTGCGATAGACTTATTCAATCGCGCATACAGTCAATATGGTGAGTCATTCTGACAGTTCGACCGTCGCTGCGGACTATATCTGTTGTGGACACAATAGTCACTACGACCAACCTATATGTCGTAGATCCACACCATAAACCATATGCACCAGCCTGACCACTAACGGTATGGAAATACCAGTAGTTATGTAGAATTAATATTCAAGTGTCCAACGACCTGATCATGAAACACGTGCGTGATGCCTGGATGACCTGTAGCGTTCCGTCCGTCAAGTTAAGACAAACAGTACAGTTAAAGAAAAACGAGCAGACTGTTAAAAACCGGTTAGTCTGGCACTTCGGCACACGTCCACCGTGTACCCCACTGCGTGACGGGCACAGGAACGGTGACTTGTGCGTGAATCAGTTTAGTAGAGTTGCGTTGCATCTACCGCAGACCTGCTCGCCCCCTCCCCCACCCACCTGGGTCTGTTATTAAGGCAGTCCCAAAAAGACCGGAGGCGGGGTCGGGCGCGGTGGCTGGCAAAGCCAAACAATCTGCCTGTGCGTGCCACACACTCCTGGCTCGCATACAGCAACAAGGCAGGAGTGCGGCTTGGACCCCATCCTAGTGGGAGTTGCACAGAGTCCGCATGAAGAGGGAGCCGTCGCAGCCCGGCTCTCCGTCCTGATAGGTGGACTGCGTTATCCCGTCAGTTGGCCGCTTCTCAAACCACGGCTGGTAGATTCAAGCGCGTCAGGTTGCTTATAGTGAAAATACGCGCTGAGTACCATGGGGACGGAATCCCCAGAGTTGACCTCACTCCCTCTTCTAGACATTAGTCTACTTCTCCAGCCGGTCAGTCATCTGATGCCGGGGTTGGGAGCTAGTGGCTGACAGAGCTAAGCAGCTCGTCTGGGCGTGCCACACACGAAACACCAGGTTTTCTCACAAGTGTGGTAAGTGACTCGGATCACACATGCGTGAGAGTGCTGTAAAGGCCACATGGTAGATCATCCAGGTAATGTAAAACAAATTTGTTTAAAGGCAGTCTGTTCAACTCTCGGTGACTGTCTTTGTGCACATAAAATTACCAACGAAGCGTCTCCAATGTGCCAAAGATTTTGGCTGTTCTCTTCAATAACTTGAAGTAGCTGAATGAACCTCATAAGGATTAGGTCAGATAGTCGGTATGAGATTTAAGTAGCGAAGTCGTTAACTACATCCGCCAATTAGTCAAATCGTCCTCCTGTTCAACCTAGTAGCACAGAATGCCACGTAACAGTTGCCATGATAGTCCAAATGGCCAGAATACCAGATTAGAAACTTCCCCGGCCAATCCCAGCGTAACCAGTTCTGCTTGGATTTCTGGTACCTTTCGTCTATTAGCACGAAATATTTTCCTTATGCCATCTCCTTTTGGTCACTTTAGTTGGAGACCGGCGCCCTGGATAACAGAGCAGACAGAGGAAAAATCAAACGCGATCCGCGAGAAATACCACATCCTCGTTGACGGCGAGTCAGTGCCGCCGCCCATTCGCTCCTTTCGGGAGATGTTGTTGCCGCGAGTCGTCGTGGAGGACTTGCGTTCTCGCAATATCATCAACCCTACACCTATTCAGATGCAGGGTCTCCCCGCAGTGCTATCGGGCCGTGACATGATCGGTATTGCCTTCACCGGATCTGGCAAAACCATGGTTTTCGCACTGCCCATTATTATGTTCGCTGTGGATCAGGAACAAAAGCTCCCATTTATTCCCAGCGAGGGTCCCTACGGCCTCATTTTGGGTCCTTCGGTGAGGATTTTTCACCCTTTTTGCTTGCTTTATGTATCAGCCTTCAGTGGGGAACCCCGGTCTGTTGCATTTTGGAGGTCAGTCTTGAGTCCTCGCTTACAGTCGTTTACCGACTGACTATGATATGATATAAACACCAACAAAGATAAGGGGGGGGGGGGTTACCTCTAGCTTGTTATTCGTCGTCAATCGACCATCTCCCAATTCAAGACACAGTGGGACGGACGTGCTTCGTACTGTAACTTCGCCGATGAGTAGAGACGGACGCAGCCAATCCCGACTGCGCAGTTCCTCAGTGGGGAATGCGGATGTGTTTGTGTAGGTTTCCCTCAGCTCTACATGTGTACCAAAAGCGGGGTAGATTGGACTCATGTTGCTCTCGTTGTTGCAGATACTGTTAGTGGTCAAGAAATGGTGATTGCTGGCGAGCAGCCTAGCTGAATATTGTGCAGATGAGGGAAGTCCAGGAGTGAAGTTGTGGCAAGTGGCAAGATTGGCAGTTTTAAGTACACTAAGCATTCCATCCACTGGCTCTCACATTGGGATCCGAGACGTCACATGGATAGGCCAGTTGGCATGATCTACTCGTTTTTTGGTTTGAAGGTTTGCAGGTTTTGGGAGCTAAAGGGGTTTGATCAGCGACGGCCAAATTGCTTTAGGGTAGCGTTGAGTGTGCATAGAAGGGCACGGGAACGTCTAATCTGGTGATTATGATCAGAAATGTGCGTTCACAGTCTGAACGGGAGTGCAGATGTTAGTCAGCACCTATGATTCCCAAGCACAGTATCCTTATTGTTGGTAGTGCTGCGGTGCACGCGGTATTTCGCAAGATCCCTGAATAATCGTTGGCAGCGTCAATGCGTGGGATAGAGTTGACCATTGATAACGTTGTTTCTTAACATTTTAATCTTTCCATGGCACTATCCATGATTTTCTATATCCGGCCTGCTTTGGGGATGGCTGCACCGTTTACTGTAGTTAAGAATGCCTTCTAGGAATTGTACTTAATTCCACGGCGTCTAAATGAGGCCTTCAGTGTGTTCTTATATATCGACGCCGCCATACAAAAACCAATTTGACAAGCGCCCATCATACATTTTCACGATGTAGCAGCTATCGAGACTGCGCTTGCTTCATTGCCGCAAAGATGTTGGGCATGCCGGTCGATTCCGGTCGACTTGAATGTCAGGTGTCCGTTTTTGCCATTTCACCTCAACTTTCTCCCAGGAAAAGCTGAACTTCCATGCATGATTTCGATCAGAACTCCAAGTTCCCGCTGCATGGAGAAGCGTTGTCAAGGCTACAGCCGTTCGCATTTTCGATTCCGCGATTCTAATGATTGGAACCGACCGACGGCCGCCTGTGGTGATCCGGCGGCCGTCGGTCGTCGACTTTGACTCCTTGAGAATGGTCCTGTCATGGCAGGGGGATTGTTTCCCTGCGGTTCGGCGATTGGTGTCGACAATGACTGAGAATTCCATTTACTTCATGGTTGGTGCAGCATAATGACCTTTTTTCGTTTCGATGCCTACTTCGAAATGGACGCCTGTCTATTATCATGAACCCTTCGGGTCATCCAAACTTCATGATTTTACCGAGTTCTTAAGGACGTTTGTGGGGTCTACGACGGTCTTCTTGGGACTGGTTCCCATTTCCTGTCCTACCTCCGATGCGAAGAGCATCTCTGAAGGAGGTTGCTGCTCAAGGCATGCAGTTAGGCTACTCCACTGTGATCATTGTAGATTTTTTGATTGCTTTTTCATTTGTCAAACTGACCAGCGGTGGCCTTCTTGAAATTCTGTAGTTTTTTCCGTCTCCTTACACCCAACTCATCGGGCTAGTTTGCGCATATGTTTATGTTCGTCGTGTTTACAGACCTTTACCGGAATATAACCAGCGTTCTAGACTTTGCGATGCACATCCACCGTATTATCTTGATTGAGCTGTAGACTGGCCTGATGACGGCGAAGTTCTTTACTTCACGAAGGTCGGCGTAGTCTTCAATTTCCCCTGCTCTGTATCGCGGACAACCTTTGCTGTGGTTGGTTTCTGCATTGGAGGGATGAAGCCTTGTTTGCGACTGTCACGTTACTCGAATAAACCTCATCAAGCCTGTTCTCTTCAGACAGTCTGTGCGAGATTTCTTTGTTATTGCTACCTAACAAGTCCTGTTATTGTCAGCATATGGTTCCGCCAACCTCATTGACCGTTGTTCAGGTAGCCTCCCTCCGTCTCCTTCACTAGTCCTCTTTTTCTTTTTTCATCCACGATTTGAAATTGCCCTAGTTTGGCATTTATCTTGTTAGCGAGATCCTGCATGCGCTAGCGTAGTACTGTTTTCCAGTTTCCAACTTCTTCGACTCTGTACTCTTTCCGTGGTTGGATTTGTAGTCTCAGGTTCGTGACTACCAAATGTTGGTTATGCAGCGTTCGTCACAGGCGCGTCACGGCAGTCATGCGTTCTGCGGTCACGTAGTTCAGTTGCCAGTGGCGTTAGCTACAGTGCATCCACTTGACCTTCTCTGGGCGCGAGGGCAAAAGATGGTGTTGAGGACAAGCATATTGTATTCTCTGTGGCCCCTCAGCAATAGAAGCTCCTTGTCCTTGCAGTCTCCTTTTCCGTGACAAGTGAACTTTCCCTTTGATGTAGTGTGGTCTGTACCGATTCATGCATTTACATCTCCGAGGATGACCAGTTTGCTCGTTTTCGAGGCAGACGCGAGGTGGACGTGCATAAAACTTGTCCACTGCGTCAAGGCTTGTCATTGTGGTGTAGGCACTAACGATGTTCTCGAGATTTTTTCCATGGAGTGGAAGCCGTATTGTGATAAGGTGGTCTTTGGGAGAGGGAGGGGCAAATTCGGCCTCTTGTTGATTTTTTGAGGGACTTCTTCAGAAAATGTATCCCGTGAATCATTACATATGCCCACGTTCATGAAAACCCCCTACTAACTCAGAAACCGACCCAAAAACATGCACTTGAAGGCCAACGATCTTCAGCTACATTAAAACATTTAAAGGGTATGGAAAATAGTATAACATCGGTTCGAAATAACAGTTGTTCTTAGGACGAATGGAAATCACGTTAACCCGAAACCTCATTCACAGTGAGTCGGCTTAATTTGTAAAAATACATATCGCATTTCCATGCAAACAACCATATGAATAAGACAGCATAGGAAAAATGTCCAAAAGATCTTTTCAACAATCATTGGGCCAATTGTCCTTCGGGAATTAGTAGGCCAAACGGTTTGGTAGCTACGTAACTGCTTGATGTCTATCGAAATTTGTCAAAATGACACTGGGGATTGGAAGTCAGCATATTTCATTTTTGCATTGTGTGGCATGTACCTAACCGGGGCGAGGATGGTTCTGTTTGATTTTCCCCGTGACTATGTCTCAGGAATAACTGTTCTCATCAGGTCGCATGCCAAGGGACCGGTCGACACGGATAAATTGCAGAAAAGTTAACAAATGCGGTCATTTCCACACGATTTTCTGCGTATTATTAGAACGTTTTATTCCTCGTAAAGGTACCGTGCTTTTTGATGACTATAGCCTCCGCCGACTCTCAAGTAATCTTTGAAATGTTAGTTAGTACTTTGCTGTTTTCAGTGTCTGCAATCGGCTGCCTGAAAATATGCTTTCAGATGTTCAAACTCTGAAAATAAGGTAGTTCTTGGAAGCTTTCGCCTACTTAGTGAAGTTCCCGACGTACTTTTTGACTGAGCACAGTCTAGGTTGTATTTGTAGGAATCGCGTGGGCGCGAAACCCGATCATCGAATAACACGGACGCCTAGAACGAGGGCTTGCGAGGAATATGCCCTTGATCAGATTCGACACTCTCCATAATCGGTGTTCTCTTTGAAAAGCGCTTTACTAAGACATTCTGTTGATAAGTGGACACGCTCTTGATATTTTTACAAAGTACGGTTAGTCAGAAAATTAAGTAAAGGTGTCTCTTTACGCACTTCTATGACAAATACTGACAACTTTTTCAGCCTATATTGGGGCCCTTTTTGTTATCTTCACGCAATTCTGGGCTCCAGTCTATACACTAACGCTCCACCCCCTCGTCGCCTAAATTTCGTATTAGTCGAAGTAAACTGCATAAAGTGCCTTACCAGTAATACAGAAGCTAAACTGCCGAAACATGCTATTTCAGTTATTTCATGCATACTTCCGCAGTATGTGTATATGCATTGAACGTACGAGTGTGATGAAGCAAAAGAATTTTCGTTGGCGTTATTACTTCGTTTTAGGACGGAGAGAGAAAGCGGTTTTAGTTAAAATAACATGGTTCTTCACACATTGCCTCGCATGATATACACAGAATAAGAAAACCAAGCTTCTCATTCAGATTAATGTCCTTTTCTCATGAAACCCACAAATACTAAGATGTCTTCTGCGGTAGTTATCATCATAGGAAATCGCGTAAACGTAACGAAATCTCGTCTTCAACCCAAAAGTGTTCTATTTTCTCACAAAAGTAATTTACAAACATGTCCTGCTGCAGAAACAGGCTTTCTACTTAACGCGTTAAGCTAGTAAAATGCACAACGCTGGAAGTACCTCGGACTGACTGTCGGGATTTCAGTCATCAGGTTTCATCAGTTTGGTCACCTGGTGTAATTCATTCAATAGTCCTTGTTCAGGGAAACGAGTCTCATTGAGGACGACAGTGTCCATTTCGCACCAAGCCAACTCTGGGGCCACCATTTTGTTCCTCCTTTCTGGTTGATTGGTCATTGGGTTAACTAAAAAAGAACGGACATTCTAGTTTGTCTGAATGAGCAAAGTCACTGTGTTGTGTTTCGGCCGCATTTGTTGCGTCCCAGTCATTTGTGTACAGTTGAGGGCATCCATATAGCTCTTTTCCCTCAGTAGGCGGTTGGGCCGGTGTTCAGTGCACAGCCTCATGGGATTACATGAGAAGTAAGTGCCGGCTGAAGTCAAAGAAGAATGGCCACCAAGTGCGCCAGGGCTCTCGGATTTCTGTCAGCGTGGGAAGGCCTATCTCTTACCTGGGCACCCCAGACACTCATATGGGTGATCTAGGCCGAGGAGTATCTCATGGTTGCTAGAGGATTTATGTCTTATAAGCTCTGCAACGCCTTAGTGGGTGTGTGGTCCTTTTTATTTCATTTTATAAGGCACCTATTTAGTTCGTCGTCTTTAGAACTGCAAACCTCTGATGTGTTCTTAAATGAAACAGCTTATTTACTTGCCCTCTTACTAGGATGTTATGAACAGCTTACTGCGCTTTGTTTGCTTCACGCATCGGGCATTTTCGAGATATCACAATTAAATAATAGTCGTGCCCTCTAACCCTACGTTAACTCATCTTCCTGCGCTTTTCTACTCAGCGGGAACTGGCGCGCCAGACAATGGAGGTGATCAACGGCCTGACCGCGAAAATGGCCAACGCCGGCTTTCCCGAAATCCGCTGCAGCCTTTGCATCGGTGGGATGGCGGTGAAAGACCAGACCGAGCTCTTTCGACGCCGGGGCATCCACATCCTCGTGGCAACTCCAGGTCGTCTCATTGACCTCCTGGAGAAGAAAATTTTCAACCTTGAGGTGTGCCGGTATTTAGTTTTGGACGAAGCCGATCGTATGATCGACATGGGTTTTGAGGAGGAGGTTCGAACCATCTTCTCCTACTTTCGGGTACGCTTCTGTGCTCAGCTTTTTCAATTCCTCTTTGGTCCTACGCCCTTTTACTTGATGGCCTGTCCTGATAAATCAGTAAACCCTACAAGTTATCTCCCGGATAGCTATTTCTTTTGATTTTATACCTCTACAGTGTCAAAGGCAGACCCTGTTGTTCTCTGCCACTATGCCTAAAAAGATACAGAACTTTGCCAAGTCGGCGCTTGTCAAGCCAGTTACGGTGAATGTGGGCCGTGCGGGCGCTGCAAGTCTGAACGTCTCGCAGGATGTCGTCTACGTGAAGCACGAGGCCAAGATCCCACAACTCCTCGAGGCCCTGCAGAAAACTCCACCGCCGGTGCGTTTGCATGCATCTGCTGCTGCATTTCCCTTGAGCAGTTCAGCTAGTTGTTTTCGCTCTATCCTGCATTAACAGGTGCTACTCTATCAGTGGTTTGAGAGCTCATCAGAAAGCATTGCTCAGACAGTCGCATCTGCAGCCAATAAACTACTCTGTTATACGGTGTACGAAGCGTCTGATTTCGTCCGCAAAGCAGGCTGTGCACACTCGGCTCCTCCGTAAGGAGACTCGCCCAACTAACTCACTATTATCTAGCTACATGGTAGAGGATTAAACCACCCCGTTTATGATGTAAATAGCGTTCATTATTGCTGTTTCTCATACCCAAATTCCCTTTAGAGTGCTGATTTTCTTCTGAACGAAAGCACCTACCAGTGTCATTATGTCAAACTTTGATTTCTTCAAAGTTCCAGGATAAATCAGCCATAGAGTTAAAAATTAAAGCCATACATATTGAAGCGTCTTTGTTTAGAGTTTATAACCGCAAAGAATGTATATGGAAAATTGCCGGGGAGACCGGACTGAGCAATTCTGTCATGATTGCCATCGAAAGCCAGCCACGCCCCAAGCCCGCAGCTGGAGACCCTAAAATCTGAACCTGGGTCTATATGACCGTTGAGCTTGACGTTCTGCCAGCTGAGTCATCTATTCAGATTTGTGACTATTTACCGCTCGTTGCTGTGAAATCGCATGTGGGGGCTCTAAGCAAGTGATACAGAAAAGCAACACTTGGACACCATTTTTTTGTTTTTCCTAGGTAATCATCTTTGCCGAACGTAAACAGGATGTTGACAATATCCATGAATATCTGCTGCTCAAGGGTGTAGAAGCCGTCTCCATCCATGGAGGCAAGGACCAGGAGGAACGCGTTGCCGCCGTCAGTCTTTTTAGAAGCAAGCAGCGAGATGTCCTTGTGGCCACCGATGTCGCCAGCAAGGGCCTTGATTTCCCCGATATACTCCATGTCATTAACTACGACATGCCAGAGGACATTGAGAATTATGGTAAGGAGTCTTACCGTTCCTTGTCATTGCTCATCCTAAACCTTCTTGATGAAGTGTGTGACCGGAAAATTACTATGCAATGCGCAAACAGTAAGGCTTTCTCACTCCAACGGATTTTTATCTAGTTTCCAACGAGGAATTTGAGCAAATGTTACAAAAATTTACTGAGCCGTTTTTCTCCTGCACTCCTTGGAATACCAACCGATCCAAAAGCATGCATGTTGTATGGTTAAAATTGGATAATAAGTGTCTTTCATTTTACAAAGGAAATGACAGCAACATAACTAAGAAACAAGCTTCTACGTAGGTAATTTGCAGGGATGTAAAGATTCCGACCAACATCTGTCTGTGTCAAGGCGTCCATACTTTTTTGTCTGATACTTATGTCAGCTGGTGTATTGTCTATCACCTTGTCCTCACTACCGCCCCTTTTATATCCTGCCCTAACCCTCGGTGTTTAAGAAAGATTACTGACATTCCTCTGGGCTAAATGTCAAACCGTCAGAACGAAACACGTGAAATTCTAACTTTATTCCGTTCTCTTCTCTTACCATCTGACTGTCGATGTCGGGCAGAATTGTTGTGAGGATCCACTTTTAGATGTTTGGGACCTGGCGAGTCTGAAGTGTGTTTACTTTACCTCGGCTTCGTCCGTTTAGTAGGTAACTGCAAATATCGCCTTTCAGCATATAGCCGTTCTCTCTGCGGGTCAAAATATAGCGGCATTCTGCCGTAAGGCCTGGATCCGACGACATGGTCATGTGGATCAGAGACATGTCCCGTGCAACCATGCTTCCAAAGCAACCTATTTGCCCGTTAGAAGTTTGATATGTTCCGCGAATACTCGTCATTTATCGAGCGTAGTTCATGCCTCGCTTCCAGGCTGTTGACACCTAAGTCATGTCCAATGCGTGGTATGGTATGGTTAACGCGCTGAGCCGCATACTGTTCAAGCCGAGCCCAGGGCAACAAAAATAAACCAGGGAATAAACGAAGACGTAAGTGTAATGTATGCGACGCCTTACCCAGCCTCCCTAAAGCAGTTTCGCAGATCCATCTGTCAACATACAGTGTCCTGAAAACCCCGGATTTCTGGCCACAAATCCCGTAAACCTTAACCTGTTAGTACTTTGTATCAGGGCAAACAACTTTTAGCTGGAGTTACATTCTGAGTCCCATCAGCTCTGTTTCAGCCCTCTAGCTTTGTAGCACTAATAGTGCTGTCACATATTAGCTTTTTGCCATCACTACAGTTTTGCCTCCTTCTTCATTCAGTCCACCGCATCGGTCGTACCGGACGTGGTCAACAGAAGGGCCTTGCGACTACCTTCATTAACAAGAGTGTTGACGAGTCCACACTGTTGGATCTGAAACACTTGCTTATCGAGGCGCGCCAGGCGGTGCCGGAATTCTTAGTCGAGCTGTCTTCCGCGACCGAACATGAGCTGGAGATTGGCGGCGAGGTGGGTTGTGCCTACTGTGGCGGTCTCGGTCACCGGATCACTCACTGTCCTAAGCTGGAGGCCATGCAGAACAAGGCGGCTGGTAGTATTGGTCGAAAGGACTTTCTCTCCACCGCTGACTACTAACACACCGATCTACGTCCTCCTTTTGTACATACTCTACAACCTGTCGTGTATATTTCCAAACTTATTACTTGAAGTGCATAAACAATGTTCCCAATCGTTTTATCGCTGTGGCAAGGGTTTCTTTGTATGATGGACTTCACATTACTGCGTCTAATCTTATACGGAAAATGGCAGAACATGACGACTACTACATCTAATTTATATTTACTCCAATCTGAATAGTTGCCAGATATACCGTGACAAATCTGACATTTGGAGGGGTACTGGTCGATTTTACGGTGCTTTGGGACCACTGGTTTAGACTAACCCATAGATCAGTAGGCCACGGCTAGTGTGAAATTTTTTATACAATCAAGTTATCTCTTGCTTTCGTCGTCGGACGATTTTTCTGTAAGTAGGAGGTCGCCTTTTTTGTCGGGGTGCCTCGCAGAGAAGTTGCCCTTAGACTCGCGAGATAGGTTGAAGTTGTCAATGAACAAATCTGGGGAATGGCTGACTGAAATATCTTTATTACAGTCTGGCAGAATCGCGTGTGCACCGAGGTACCTGGAATTTGCTCTTAGTATTTCAGTAGTTCGCGCACAAAAAACTGCGAAGCTTGGTGTTGGGCACTCTTGGTCGCCAATGAATAGCACCTCCACAGTTAATCCTCTTGTATGTTATTACCGACAAAGACAAGGGAGACTGGAATGGGCATTTCTGTCTAATTAGTCGTCGTAAGCCAGTCATACCCACACCTCGGCGTTGGGTATGACTTGGCTGACGACGGAATGTGAATGCAGATCTGCGCAGTAGAATATCAGGCGGCGCTACAGACGCTGGCGGTCCTAGAGGAAACCGGTCGGACTGCCACTGGTAGGGCTCAGGAGTATCGGGCAGAAGTTCACTTGTTCCCCATTCTACACTGCAAGTGATCTGACTGAACATACCTATCGAGTTGCCATTTCTTGGAACAATTCTGAGGCATGCAATTTTAGGTGATGTTTTGAATAACTGACTGCGGAAGAGGACAGTTCACTCATAGGTGGAGGAGTTAAGGTGACCGTGTGCTCACCGATACGAATTCGAGCATCAAACGTTTAGTTGCCATAAAGGAAGAATTTCGATGAAGATTCCATTTGACAAGAAGGAAACTTGCAGAATGCCTAAGTTATTTTTGTGGGTGATAAGGAAATCTATCTTCGGCAGTGCGTACTGGCAGATATGCACACAGGGTGCTGCAGGTAGCCTATTTCTTTAAGATGGTTATCAGTGTGCATGTCTTGTAGCCATCGTGTCACTTTGACTTCCTGACACAGTACAGATTTTTATGTCCTTTGTGTCGATTCCTCCTGTATTCTGTTCAAATTTCAGTCTACGTATCGGAATCTCATGGACCGCGAGATGATAAACCTCACTGACGCCCTCTCCGGCATATCAGCGTGAATGCTACATAATAGAAGGCCCAGTGGTCTGCTGCATGCTGGTGACCGTCATGTGCACTACTCTGTTCCCCATCCTCCCAGGCTTTCTAGTCATCTTTTGAGCAGCCAAACAACAACTAGATTAATGTTTTTTTAGTTTGTAGGCCTCGTGAAGGGAAAGGAGCTGTCAAAAAAAGTCGGAAAGTTCAGAAAAGTCTTAGTACTCAAAAATTTAAATGTCTACAATGAGTCAGTCATTGATCGGGCGCAAAACTCTGCTCAAATTGAATCCGCACGATAAGACTCAGGCACACTCGTGCTAACATAGGTCTGTGTTAGACTTCTCTGGAGAAACTTGCTGAGAATCGGCTGTTACCGTAAGCTGGAGTCCATTCATAAGGAGCTTTCGAATTTCGCACAAACTTTATTCTCGAACTAATTGATTCTCTACCTCAAACTATGTTCCCCCATCTCAGCGGACAAGAAGGACGCATGTAGCCTGGAGTTTTAAGCAGTTAACCGAGGCTGAGGCTGTTTATCCTTCTTGTCTAGGTCGGATACAGGGCCTTTCGTGGCCAACTCCACGAGTTCGCGCCAAGTGCGACACTGCTGCATAACTGGAGGTATCGGTCATCCCGACATCTAGTTTGACATGGTCTGCCAGTTCATGGGAGCGGTTCCTGCACCTAGAGAATTTGTTTTTCCCTACCACAGATAAGCGTAGGTTGAGTTCTCCACCTCAAACCAGCGCGCGTGCAGAAGCCATAACTTCGACATCATTAAGGCTGGCTGGACCAGCATGACCGCTACCTCAAAAACTTAAAGTAATACATCAGCATACGACGATGCCTAGTGTTTTTTTGAGTCCAGCATATCTTCTTCCGTGCAGCTTATTTCAAAAGTTCTTGGAAAATTACGAGTCCTTTTTGCCCAATTGAAAACCGTTTTCTGCCACATTTTGCGTCAGATTAGTAAGGTACTAGACTCTTCGTCTTGTGTGTTGCCTCACCCGTAAAACTCCCTCCACCAGCATTCAGCGTACAACGCGATGTACAGGCTAGCTCAAGTTAGTTGTGGGTCCTACACCCTATCGTTGCATAGGTGTAAACTGAATCTTATTTCGTTGCCGGTTTGTCGGTGCAGAGCGCGCCTCGTGACGACGACCGCAAAATGTTTGAGACAGCGTCATGATGTGATAAAGGGGATGTGTGTAGCTATTCCGAATCATTATACGATATCAGATTTTCGACGCCCTGTCTGGGGTTCGCAGTTTCACCTTGTAGTCCTCGGTAAATGCCTAGAAGCAGTTTATTTGTGTAACTTCGGTCAGCCATGGGGATATCTGGGCATATCTTGGGTAGGGCCTGACGGAGTGGCACATGATATGACTCGTTGTGGCCGATAAGCTTCTGTGAGATCTATGGCGGGGGGGGGGGGAGATAAACACGCTGACGTATTGACGACCGTATAAGGCACCTTGATACAGAATACGTTCTGGCGGAAATGGTAATGTTCTCACGAACTAACGAGTTATATCTCACGAGTCCTTAGCATAAAAGTCAGCAAGTAAAACCGACCGGAAAATGATATAGAAATGATGAACGTCAAGTAACCTGACAACAGAGCGCGACAGCTAAGCAGGCCAGCAAAGCGGGTTGTACAGGTGTGTTGTTTTTCGTCACATTCAAACCAGCAATCCGTGCAAAGAAACCGGGACCAAATTGTCAAAGGTAACTTAGTCCGGTACCTCACCACAGTTCCTCTCACTCCGTCCGCACTTCTCAGCTCTGGCTCCAAGACATCCTTCAACGATCAGCGGCTACAAGCCGGCAAAACCACGGTCTCCCAAGTCTGGCTAATTTATATGGTGCTTGGCTCGCTTGTGCTCCAGACACCAGTCGTGCCGTGGAACGCGTAAATGGGGTTGATGCCAGACCAGTCACTGCGCCCACGCCCGCCTCCGGTCGTGTTGACCGTGGCTTTCCATTGTATTTCAGTTGGTTTGGGAGTTAGAGTGAAGACGGCGCGGTCCTCGCCCCCCCCCCCTTCCCAGAATAACTATATTCACGCTGAGGTCACCTCTCTCCTTCTTGTATAATGGTGACCATCGGCGAAGGGGCTGGAGAACTCTAACCCTCCGTTAAAAAAGCCAACTATTAGCTCGAAGTGCATGCTGATTCGGAAAAGACATATCGGTGGTTTTTCTCGAAATATGGATTTTGCGGACTGAATAAGGCTTCGCTCGTATTTCCCCTTGTTTACACTGCTGGCCATCTCACTAAACGAGAAATGTCTCATACCTGAACGGGGACTGGATACGATCTCCCCTGTGAATACAATTTTAGCTGGAAGTGAACATCACGTATGGTCCATGCATAGGAGTCATGAGGTATTACGAACTTGGAAAGTTATTTTCAAAATAAAGCAGTCCTCTCTCTCTCTCTCTCTCTCTCTCTAGAAGGCTGCCAAAATAAGGGCGGTAGATCATGGACCAGTCGATACCAAGCGCCCCGTTGTCTTTGTACAGGGACAGGAGCTGCCTCGCATTTGTGTACGGCTGTGCGAGTACACTGTCGCGCCTGTTTTCAGCCGTCTGAACCTTATCTTGCCATCCGAACGTGCTTAGTGCAGGATGTGGGAGTGAGGTAGACGCCGTGAAAGTTCCTCTCACCAATTAATGCGCAGGTCACTGCTGTCTCCCCGGACAGATGTGGTCCCTGTTTATTCGAACGGACACAGTAGTACATGTGTTGAGGTGACCGCCAAGACGGACTGCGCCGGCGTGACATACTTAGACGGGGCCGGATATGGGTTATACGTATGAGGGGGGATAATTTTGGCACGTCAGTCATTGTACACGAGCTCACATTCATTTAGCTCGACTCAGGCTTGTCATTTTTAGGATGGGGGAAGGGAAGTCAAGATTAAGGGCAATCTTGTTCACCTCTCTTTCTCTATAATAAACCCGACGCGCTTCTGAATTATCACGGCCCTCCAAACGTGACGGATTGATAGGATGTCAATCTAAGGGGTAGCTCAGTCCCTTGACTGAGAGAAAAGTTGCATTTGGTCTTTCCAAATCAGGCCTTGTGGCAACTCTCACCAATGCGGGCTCCGAGTAAAAGAGAATTTATTTCTTTGGGCGGAGTTAAGGTCTAGTGCGAGTATGTGACACGTAAACGGGGACATCATGCCGGACCATTCATTGAGCTTTCGGTTATGTCGAGTCATCTTGACTTTGCCTAACCAATGGAACCCGATGGGTGCAAAAGACAAATAGAGGCCAAGTCTGTGCAAGTCAGCTCCACAGTAATCCAATCCAGCTACAAGCCAACACTGTCCCCTAGATCCGCGGTATTGGTAGTCGTCGTCGTCGTCGTCTGAGAAAAACAAATGATAACGTCATAGTAAAAAATGTGACGGTGAGCGGGGGAGACGTGTAGGGAACCAAAGGTTAAGAGGCGGCAATGGGCCAAATCGTCCGTATTTAAATAACGACTTATATAAGTTCATCCTTAACTGTACTGTGGTTAACTGCTTTTCCACCAGTCCAAATTATTTTCATAGATACCGTGTATATTGAAACCCCCGAAGCCTTCAAAGAACTTTTCGATGTTTTCGAATGGAAGAGAGTAGATAGGGGTATTTTTAAGGCTAAGTGGCACGTTGCGCAATCTTGAGTGGACTAACCCAAAGCGGCATGCTGTCTTGTGATTGAGCACCGTTTACTCAACCGTTTACATTTTAATCCGTGGAAAAAAGTGATTAACTATTGTGTTTTCCTCCTTCTTTTCCGTTCTTGTATAAAATAAACGATATTTAACATAAACGACCTATGGATGTTGCAGGATGACAACCAAAGCTCCAGTTTTTTGAAATCTCAATTCTAGAGCCCCAACAGGCGTCGCATAACGACGAGCAATTAATAGCTGTGGGAAGTTATCGGCAAAAATAGATGTCCATCTCCGTCCCACGACCTGGACAGACCGCTAATATTGATCCCACGTGACTTTGAGCGTTCAAGGTCTTAGCCAACAGGAGGTGGGTCCGTAGATCAAATGGCAGTGCTCTTTGAAAATGTTCTATAAACAAATAACTTTAGCCTGGTCATCTGAAGACGGCAACGAAATAAAAAATGCCTTTAGAAAACAACGTCTTCTTTAAAGTTAATACTTGAAGGAATGGAGTAATTGGGTTTTCAAGGCATTTATCCAGAAATGTATGCTTTTAAAAATCAAACACTGCCAATTATTCTTGTGATTACGAAAATGCTCGGTGTGCGTATTCCCACAGACTAATTTGAATATGCCTACCTGCTCCTACGGAGGTTAGTCCTGATGCTCATTTTGCATGATTTTTTAACAACGACAGCACACCCAACAGTAGTGAGCTACAGGAACATCCTGGAAATTCTCATAATTACTAACTCCTAAAGTTGAAATACTCTCTCCCTACCATTAGTATATTTTAAAAGGGCTTAATTTTTCAATAAATCGGCCATAAGGAAGGAAAGGCTTGCATATCGTCTATAGGAAATATGACTGAGTCTATACAAGCTTCCAACATAAACGGAAAAATACACATCACTTGTGCAAGTATGCCCTTCTGATAAGACTTTACACAACTGTCTGCAGAGGCGCTCAATCATAGCCAGCTTTGGCGACATGCAAGCGGCACTGGATGATGTTTCATACTAATCCGGTTTGTTACCTCCCTCAAGTAATCCTTTTTATCATGAAATAATATGGAAAATGCCAGAGAGTGATTCATGCACTCGGGCACATACGTAAACTACTTTACAGAAACGGCCCTTTCAGGTAAGAAGTCCTCCTGCGTACCCCACGAGTGCTCACTGGCGAACAAAGTTCGGTGGCCACTTGTGAGAGCAAACAAAAAGTGCCGATCCTAAGGTGTATAGTACTGCTGCGACAGAATGAAACATGACGCACTACCCAAAATTTGAATCCTATGGTTAAGACCAATGAGTTTTTGTGCCTCTTTGTATGCAGTAATATTTTAATATACTTTCACGCCAGTTAATGGACGCCATCAACAAAATCTGCAAAGCGACACATGAACGGGGGAATTGGAATGAAAAAGACGACACTCGACTTTATTATGTTGCGAGATCCAAATAATTTGTGCTCTCAGGCGGACTACCCCCAGAATTCGTGTTGGGGTGCACTGCCGTTGAGTAACTTTCACGTTCCCTCGGCTGGTTATGTGCCACGTGGCAGCAAAGATGCCTGTAGAGTTTCCGTTCGTGACCCTTGAAGACTGAAATTAGTATCGGCAGAAAGAGTCACTGGTTAGTAGAGGGTAGTTTGTTTTGCTGGGTAGGCTTCTTACAAAAAAATCAAGCGTCAGTTCCATTAAGTTAACTTTACTAGCTGAGGAATACACTCTAGACCTGTTTCCGAGGTACGTACACATCCGATCTTTGATTCAGGCACATTAGGTGCTGCTGCAAGTGACTCAGCAGCTGGCTCCAAATGCAACCTCTGTTCTGTAAACTTTCGAACTTTCACAATGTACAAGCTGATAGCCGTCAATTTCGCTTTTGTTTACATCACACAAACCAGTCCGATTCGGTGGCCGAGACAGTCAGTAGACGGTATTGTCGCGGCAGCACCTGCCCCCCCTCCCCGCCCCTCCTACAAGGGAGTGCGGGGGGGGTTGCTAACCGTCCGAATCACTGTGACTTTATTTGCCAACTGTCGCCGTCGCCGACAGGCTGCACGTACAGGTGCGTGTCTCTTCACCTTTGCGCGTGCGCACTCCACAGCTGGTTAGTTTGGCCGACAGTCAGAACAATGAACTAGCAAGCTGTGCACGCCCTCGCCGTGGTTATCGATTACGTGGCTGATGAAGCTACCGGGGTCGGCCACTCTCAGGTCTCGCCTTTCAGGAGGCACTGGCGGTTACTGCGAGCAAGCCAGAGCGCGAGAAGCTGGTAGACTTCGGCAAGGCAGGCGGTTCTCCCACTTCTAAGTCCTTTTGGGTAGGACACGGGTATAGGAGCATCCCGTAATGCGGGTGGCCTTGAGCTAAACTCCGGGGCAGGGCGTCTAAGTTCAACCCTAACCCTAGCCATAACGTTGATCCTAATTCTAACCTCACCCTTCACCCTGATCTTCCTGGAACTTAGCGCAAGGCCACCTCTATTACGGAGGGAGGGGTTCCTACTTCCCTGTCCTGCCGTCTTTCGAGCCTCTGAGGTTAATTACAAGCTTTGGCTCAAACTCCCCGACTACGATCAGTTGAAGACAGAATTCTTGATGGACAGCTTATATCGAAATATTTAGGAATTTCCAGTCAATCTCTGTCCTTCTCCTAGCAGGAAAGACTGAATGGTCCTATACGCTTCTTGGTAAGATCGCATTTGGTAGTCAGACATTATACGGCGATACTGTCGACGTACGTATTTGTTATCAGTAAGCGTGCCTACTCAGTAAGTGTGCTCTTAGTAAGTTAGTCAGGTCGCCCTTTTCGGTCAGGCTGTTGGGTTTAGTTATGATTATGGTTAGACGTAGGTTACGTTTTAGGATAAGGATTTGCGTTTTAGGGTCAAGTTTCAGTGTTAGTATTAGAGTTTAGTTTCCCGTTAGGATTACGGTTAAAATTAAGTTTAGGGTTAAGGTTATGGTTAGGGTTAGGATTAAGGTTAGGGTTAGGGTTAAGGTCAAGGTTAAGGTTAGGGTTACGGCTAGGTTTTGGGTTAGCGTTGAGTTTTAGGGTTTTGGTTACGTTTCGTTTTTGAGGCTTACGGTTAGGCTTTACGGCTGCGGTCAGGGTTGGATTTTAGGTTTGAGCGAAGGGTTTAAATGTTTGCCATTATTCCACCTACTTAAAACTTCGCAGCACTTTCCCTGGTAACTTTACTTTTACCCAGAAACTCCAGCATTCCTCTACCAGCCCTTCCATTTACCCCACCCATATTACCTCCTTTCCCACCATTCCCGTACGACATGGACCTGGCTGTCCGCCTCCCCATTCCTGGCTACCTTCTGTGATCTAACCTACTTCTTCCAAGGTTTGTACTGTCGCGGGTGGACATTGCGCATGATCCCACTATTCAGCTGGGTTCATTGTGAGCAATCAAGCCCGAACAGTTTCCGCTGTAAGGCAAGCCTCTTGCATCAGTAGATTTCAGTGCCTATTCACTCCATATACAGAACCCTTAAGCGTCCTCTTTCCATCTAGATGCCGCATCTTACTCATCTGTCCTGGAATGTCGCATGAAAAATTGTGTGACGGTTTAAGGATTGTAGCAACCTTTATCAAAAGTGGGGCATTACGCCTGGAACACGAACATTGTAATTTTAACTTACATATTATGGAATTTCTTGTCTTTAATTGCTTTCCACTAAATAAGTATAGTAAGCCCCTTTTTGAACAAGATGCAGTCTGTCAAAAAAATGATTACAAGAAGGGATATAATGTGCATGTCTTTCTACAAAGTGCGTTTGGATTTATAGGGAAATCAAAGAACAAGGGAGAATAATCATACTACTTAAGTGGTCATATGTTGAGAGCGTAATTTTTGCAGGCACCGAACAGACGCGCACTCAAAAGTTGGCGACCTGGCGTGATCGCAATATCTTTATATTATATTCCAAGATAATAAACACAAAATTCCGTCTAAGCAGTCCTTTCTAGCCGAGACCGTATTTCAGAAACTCGGTTAAAGTTTTATGAGATACGTCACTAATTATGCCAGATCAGCAAGGGTTTGAACACTGAAGCTTCATGTACTTATATGTAAGCGGGGATAGTCCCATTTCCTGACCAAATTGCTTGCATTTTAAGCACGAGTTTTCCTTAAAAAATAGGAGGGGGGTTGTCTTGAACCCCATTTATGTCTGTGTTTGGATTTCTGGGAAGACTTACCGAACGGAAAATTTAGACACACAAGTATAAAATTAACTAAACTAAAGGATGGTAGTAGCCAGGTGTTCTATCCGTCAGACATTATACGCGAGCTCAGAGGAGATCCTATCAGAAGGGCGAATATTCCTTGCGTAAAAGTCCATCGCAGGAAAGCCGACGAAAGTGTTAATAAGGTAAGCAAATACAGGAACGTGATTGCAAATACGACAGCACATTTGTTGATTGAAGCGAACAGGCGAGTTCCAGATAGCAGTTTAGAAGACGAAGATGCGATCACTGGAACAAGAAATTTATTGGCCTGACGTTTCGGATTCTCATTCGAATCCATCATCAGAGACAGTCGCAGATAAGAGTGATGGTGGCACAAGGAGTGCAGCATTTATAGCACGTGGCTGACGTGGGACCATATGCGCACTGGGATAATTGCTCGTCCCCTGCCCTCCCCACGTGACTGATTCCCCCGCCAGGGAAAACCTCAGCACGGAATATGATAACGGGAGGTAATTGGGCTTCTTGATGGATAGCGGGCCTGAGAACTATGACTCGAGCAGCTCGCGGCTCACGCCGTTGTCACCGCTTGCGAGGATTTTGGACTCTTGAAATTTGAAAATATGGCCGGGTTCCGTGGGATGTGCCGCCACCTGAGAGCTAGCGTCTCCCGCCTCACTGCTGCTGCGTGCTCGGCAATTCGCGTACGGTGTAATCTCCCAGTATCTTCGACGTAGTTGCTTTGTCCGCAACTGCATCAGATCCGGTAAACGACTCCAGACGTTTTCTGCCGTGACAGCGGGTCTTTTGGCTTCATGACTTGGCGCCTAATGGTTGCTTCCAGCCTGTGTGCAACCCCAAATCCAAGTGAAGTGAGAAGACGACTGACGGCTTCCGAGACGTTCTTCACGTACGAAAGAGCCCGCCGAAATTTGGGGCTGGTTTGATTTGGTCTCTGGTGTCGTTTTCGTAAGCACTGGTTGACAAAGTTGCGCGGGTAACCATTGGCTCTCATTACCCGTCGAAGATACTGCACTTCAGCAACCTTGTCTTCCATTTCATGGAAGTCCAACTCGCACTACCGGCAAATCCGCTGAACGCAGACAAACTGAATAACTTTGCTGAATTCAGCATCAGCCATGGAACAGACCATTCTGTCTGGGAGTGAGTATTGGGTCCCCACGGGATCCGCACAATGAACACAACATCAGTGCCAATGAAACTTAATCCACAACAGTGAACAAATTCGCCTTAGCTAGGAATGTGAATATCAAAGAAGAAAGCGCTCACTAGAACTCCAAATTCAACCAAGCCTTCGGCCAGCTGCATAGCTCAGTCCGAAATCGCCGCAGACTTCATCCCAATACAAAACTCAGAGTGTACACGTCCTGGCAAAACTACTGCATGGAGACCGACCTGGACAGTCTACGCAGACAAAACAAAGGGAATCTCAACCATTTCCACCTCAGTTGCCCCCCGGAGAATATCAAAGCTGAGGCGACAAAGCAGAATTCCCGACAGAAAGTGTTGATGCGGACCGCAGTCCTCAGAATCCACGCCGTGCTCAGCTAAACCCAACGACGATGAAGTTCCAACGTCGCGAGGCTGAACGACGAGCGCCTGTCCAAACGGCTATTCTATTAGAAACATAGCTATTGATGCTCGTGAATAAGGCAAACCAAGGCGTCACTATAAGGGACCCTTGAAGACCTCCCGAAAGCATCTGCAATTAACCCCTGGGACCCGATTGGACCTCGCCAATGATCGGAAGCTCTGGAGAGGAGCAGTGAAGACTGGAGCAGCAATCTTCGAAGCCAACCAGACAGCCACCATCAATGTAAAAAGAGCGGTTTGTAAGCCTCAAGCGTCGTGGACCAGCGACTCAAGCACCTTTCCAGTTCCATGCGTTCACGAAGTTAACAGACATTCTGCACTCCGTCTGGAATCGTCGCGGCATCCTATTCAACACAAAGCTTATAACTACAGAGCTGTTGTCTGACAATGTCATCGTATGGAGTGGAGATCAGAACTGTTTGTGAAAGTAAAGTAAGAAAATTAAACCATTTTCGCCTCCAGTTACACCCCAAGAATCCTGAGTTCAAAGTGTCCGAAAAGGGGATTCCCGATACGGACATCGTGGAAACAACCACGTCCCAGTATCCATGCCATGTTGTGACAGATACAGTTGTGATGTAGTGGTTACTCCATGAGAGTGAGAGCCAAAGATTTGCCGAGCTGCTATTCTACGGCGACACATCTGTTAGTAATCGTAGAAGAGGCAAACACTGTCAAATCAACCCAGAGATCTGAGAAGACCTTGTTAAATATCAGCATTCGTGGTGCACTGCCGCAGAAACTGCAGCAGTCATCTTCGAAGCCAGCCGAATTGCTGCTGTCAAAACAGAGAGAGATAGATAGAGAAAGGGAGGGAAGGAGGGAGGGAGAGGAAAGATCCAAATGCTACGGACCAAGAAGGCAAGCACTCGACTCCTGACTTCGTGTTCACACTGTCAAGGCACATTTCGAGCACGGATCGACCTCGTCGGACACCTGTAAACCCACTGCAATTTCAAATCGAGCAGTTATCCATGCAGGTAACAACACAACCACCAGAACAGCTACCACTAGCCTCATCAATGTGAAGGCGCCTATCATTCTCCAAAACATTATCACTACTCACTCTACCGCCAGAAATGTGGGCTTCATCTCGTCATGTCCTGCATTTCGATCGCTCCTTCACATCAGGCATTGACCTGGTCAGTCACTTGCGAATCCATCGTAGCGAGACCGGCGAAACACTGCCAGGAGCCCCAATACACATCCATTTCCTACGCTGCCCGAGGACAATCGATCATTGCATGGGTCTATTCGGTCACAGGCTCCTCCATGCAGTTCTGCTATAAGACCGCACTCCGGACCACATCAGCACACTTTTACCCTATCTTGCAACACACACGCGCATAGACACCCACAAATATCTGGATTGCATATGAGTCCCATCCACACCACGCGCCGCAGACCATAGCAATCATAACTCTGTTCGACAGCAAATGAGTGACCCGCTTCGCCATCACCGATGTGGCCGACATAACGCCCCATGTCAGGACTTGCACACCTCACATATGTGTGAAGTAGGCTCTTTAATGTATCCTAGTAAATGAAGTGTCGCTCACGTAGTATATAGACGGGCTGTCGTAGCTCCGTCAGTCACTGTGCCCAATCCCGTCACCATCTGTTTGACTGGCTCGGGCAGTCGGCTAGTGCATAGGAGAGGGAAGAGAGAGAGAGAGAGAGATGTTGACACTGGAGAATCCATTCCAATGGCAGATCATCGCATTCCTCACTATTATCAGCCTGACTTCACCGAATCTGTCACAACAGGCTAAATATCGTGGCTTGGAAGTTTGCCGTCTGACGTTATAACTCGGTCCGGGTAGTCAGTAATGTGTGTGCTCTCCCGCCAAAAAAACGGGCCACGTGGTAGATGCTCTGGGCCAACACAGGGATCATTTTGGATTCTGACAGGGGCTATCGGAATGCGCACCATAAGAAATGCAACATTTCGGGATGCGGTGGCAGATCCAGTTGCCAGCATTGGTCGCGAACATTGGGACCCCTGCGGCTCTCCCCATTTTTGTCATCGGTTAAAATTCTGGTCTTTTGCAGTGTGGTCCAAGGGGTGCGGAGTGGAGCGCCAAGGTGCGGACTCGACCGCGCTATGCACCTGCGTCCTCCTTTGCCTCCGGTCTTCTTGGCTCTGTCTTGACACCAGGTTCAGGTGAGGAGGCGGAGGAGGAGGAGGAGTAGGAGGAGGAGGAGGAGGAGGAGGAGGAGGAGGAGGAGGAGAGCGTACGGTAGGTGCTGTGCAAGTCTACTATCATTATAAAAAATGCACGCACAAGTCACCGTTCCTGCTCTCATCTTGCTGTGGAGCACACGATGGACATCGTCGGACACGACGATCGGACTCACTGGGTGACTGGCTGGCAGACTGCAAGTCAGACTCAATGGTTCCTTCTTAATGTGACCTTTCTGCCACGCCCGCCCTCCCGAGATCCCAGTCGTCCTCTGTGAAAGCCCAGTACATGCAATGGAGACCAGGTTGTGTGTTGGCATGCCCATCCAGACTATTTAACTTTATCAGTCACTGCGGCCGAGCTCACCTCCGGTCATCTGGACATTGTCTTGCCGGCGGTTTCAGGTGGCTGAGGTAGAAATGTGCGATTGATTCTGCGCAGGTCTGCCCCCACTATAAACTAATTCAGGATTAAGTGACCGGTTCTGTGCCTACCTCGTGAGCACACGATGGGCGTCGTCGCTCGCGAACTGTCCTGTTTAATAAATGTTGGCCACTTCAATTTGGAAGAGTAATACGTTTGCGTTATGTGCAGAGGCGTTCGCGGAGGGGATCCCATAGTTCACGGCCGTATCTGCTGTGTGGAGGACACGAAAATTTTCATTATGAAGAAGTGTGAGAGAGTTGTGCAACCAGATTCTTGAAAAGTCAACTGTTCTGACACCGGCGCTACAATAGTAGTAGTAGTAGTAGTATTAGTAGTGGTAATATGGCTGAAAGAGAGCAAGATCTTAAAAACGTTGGAGGTGAGGAATCTGACCCGCAGAACTGGGCATGATCTAGGCAAGACGGTTTGCAAAGTATCTTTGCCAGTCCGCCGAGAATAGCGCTCATTCGAAACTGTTCTGAAGGCAAAGTCAGGTTGAGAATCCATGTTTAAAAAAGTTCGGTTTTGGAAAAGTTCCCTTTTTTCCGAATAATTTTGAGCCAAATCAGTCATTGCATTAGCGTTTAGCGACTTCAGTCGTCAGTATGTTTACTTTCTGCGTAGAGAAAATCACATATTCTTCTCTGCCTCTAAGAAGATATCAAGTAGAGTTCATAAAACTTTGCAGTGGATGCAGACTGCGATGTATACGTCATGAGTAGCATTAATAGTCGGAGAGGTAAGATGCTGTTGTGACTGGACTTTGCACAGTCTTAAAGAATTTCGTGATGGAAAACTTTTGAAACCTAAATATACCCTGTCTTCGAGTACAAAGTGCAAAGAAGACGTTGTTTTCTACCAAATGAGTAAAAGAAAACATAGCTTGTGCATTTTTTACAAAATATGTTTGAATTTATAAGACCATCGAAAATCAATGTGAACAATGCACACTGCTTTAGTAGTCATTTTTTGTCAAGCGTAATTTTTACGGGATGACGAAAAGTGGCACATTCTAAAACTAACATCCTGGCGAGTCCGCGTGATGATTACTATTACAACCGCACCTATGTAATCCTTCGTAATCGTTGGGCACACGGTGGACGTCACCGTTTGCGACGTTCGAACCGTTATATTTATTAACGAGCCTATATCAGTGGGATCCCCCGACGTTTTCCGGCCGCAGTCAAGAGCCAATTGGTACTTTCTAAACTGGAGGTCATAGTGCTTGCCGAAGTCGCTGTGAAAAGCTACTGTCTGCCGGATATTTTGTGCACCTTTCTGAACTTCCTTTTTGTCGCATGTCAGTTTTGAGTATGATCATTGTGCGCAGGATTAGCAGGAAGAGGACTGAGGGGGTGATCTGGATTATAGTGAAGACTTACGCTAACCTCATGGACCAAGAGCGTCATGAATTTTGCGGGATGAGGGTGTCAGAAGTAAAATCAATCATCCCGTTTGGCAGACTGACGGCGACAAGTTGTGTTTATCTCTCAATTTCGGGAAGGTCAGAGAGAGAGAGAGAGAGAGAGAGAGAGAGAGAGAGAGAGAGAGAAACTGCTCTTTTTCTATATACTTTTGATCTTGCCAAAACTTCAGGTCTTTCATAGGCCCAGTATTATAGCGCATTCACTTGGATACATGTTTTTGCTCGTATAGATCTTATTCGAACACGGAAGCTGGTTGCCGCCTAACCGAAGAACATTACAACTTGTCACATACTTGTCATCACGCATGCATCGGTCGGCCACTGTTTCCACAAACATTTCGAGATGTCATGGCGTACACGTCATCGGTCTGCGAACGAGAGTGACCCCGTGGTTCCATTTTTGCTGTTATGTAAACACGAACGTGCACTAGCTCAGGTGGTGATCGCACCCTATCCTGCGGTTGACATCCGCAGTCGGTGAGTAGAGCTGGTAATTACCGCACAAGGACAGGTGTGCGTGCGTCCAGTGACTGTGACGTCCATGCGGTTAGATGCGCCTTCTAGTTTTTAGTACTGGCAGAGAATTTGGCTGAGCGTACTCTTTCGGCAGTTGTCCATCGGGTCATTACAATCGCATAAATACTCAAGATGTTGGATAGGCAAGAATAGGATTAAGGTGTGCGCCTTAGGGCACTTATCGTAATCATCATCATCGCCATCATCATCATCATCATCATCATCATCATCATCATCATCATCATCATCATCATCATCATCATCATCATCATCATCATCATCATCATCATCATCATCATCATCATCATCATCATCATCATCATCATCATCATCATCATCATCATCATCATCATCATCATCCGTGAGCGAGGGGGCAGGTAATCGGGAATTTAGTCGGACGACTGCCTGTCATGAATGTGGGTCGAGGTGTAAGATCGACAAAGATCAGCTTCACAGCTTAAAAATCAGGGAGACAGAACTAACAGGATGGTCTTTACTCAAGCCGGGAGCGCACAAGCAACCCAAAGGTCGGCGTCAGCAAAATTCCACTAGGTCGAGATTCAGCCACTAATGTTGGTCGTTGGAGCGAGGTTGAGCTGCTTCTGAGTCATGCCTGGCCGTTACCAATGGGTGAAGACCGAAATGTCGATCGACGTCACAGTGTTGCCAAGCCGAGGGATGAGTCGCACGCCGCGCAAGCATTCCACTAGCAAAGCGGTTCGCATGCTGTCGCTACACCAAATAGACTGCCAAAGGCGCATTACCGCAATGAGTGATTGGCAGTCCGTAGTCCTATACAACGCTTGGAAGGTTTGATCAGTACCCACACAGTGATCTATGTTGGCCAGACGTGTCAAAGCTGAGCTGGATGTGGTCTGTGTTTCACTCATTTCCAGTTAGACGCAGGCAAAGGTGCTGGGTCGCCTGATCGATCTAGCTTGTGACGCAAGAAAACGTTAAGACTTATATACAGTGCGTGACCTATCTCATGAAATCTGATAAAGGAATCTGATGGGAGGATTTTCGGACGCCTTTAACGTTGACAATATTGTTCGCTTATCCACTTCCTTCAATAAAATGTCCTTTTCTTGTGCAGAATCTACACTCAGAATGTAGTCAGGTGTCAAACCGTTATATATGAAATCATGCTAATTATTAAACGATATTTAGATGTAAATTTCACGAAAACATTGTTATCAGGCGTTATTTGATGTCTGCTCTCACATTAACTATGTTTTTGGTATGAGAATACATTCTATACATTTAAAAACGAAGTTTACTAAATTAGAGCCATTTCGGACGTTTTCGGGATATTGCGCTTTTCAAAATAAATCGGAATTTCTAAACAACGCAACACTGCCTTTAATGTTTCTTTTATGCTTTTAATTCTTTTAAATTTGTACTTTATTAAAATAGACATTTGACTCATGAAATGGTGTCGGTTTGCAAGTGATTGGCAATCATTCGTAAATTTCGACACATTTCCTGAGTCAGGTCACTAGCTGTACATGCTAACTTCTACAACATGTCCCTTGGGACAGGAATGGAGACTTATGGGTTCAGTAACCAACTGAGCCCAGTTTATATGCCATGCAGAGGCGGAGAAAGAAAGTTGTCTGATAAAGACTATTACAATATAATGGGCACCTTTATATCTTTATTTGGCCGCATATGAATGACCAACAAAATCGAAGGCATATATCGTCGAAAAGAGGCGGTTCCGCCATCCAAATACCAAAGCGTCGTCTGGAGCAACTTCTTCCGCTTGATTACTTGGAGTGACCTCTCAAATAACCCAGTTTTCCAGTAAATAATATAAGGTTTGAATGCCCCCTGCTTTTTTAAATAAGCCGTATGGGTCGAACAACTACTTATCTGTCAGAACCTCTATGCCCTACCTCTAGGGCTGTCCAGGTTCGTCAATGGACCCCGGTACCCCGTCAAACGGGAAAGAGGCTTCCGCAGAATGTGCGGGGTGGTAGTACGACCGTCGTGTCCAAAGATGTCTACCGTGTGTTCCACAGCAAGGTGAGGCAGGCGCGATGACTTGCTCGTGATTCAGTTCATAGTGAATGTAAAATTGCGCTCCATTTACCCACTCTCTCCTTCCCATCTGGGCCCGGTGTCAAAACAGAGTCAAGAAGACCCGGGGTGAGGGAGGGCGCAGGTGATTGGTACAGCCGGAACCGCGCCTAAGCGTACCACCATAGCCCCAGGTCCACAACAAACACTTGACCGGGATTTTAACCAATAACAGCACTGCAACCGGTCAGAAAGACAAAGAGTATGATTGGGCAGCCATGCTCACAACCTGTGTGCCCAGCGGGGACGCAGATGCATCTATCGCCAGAGAACCAGGTATCGGAGAACTCCCATCGCATACCAGTATGCGAGAGCCATGGTTTGCAGATCCTGGCATAGTAGACAATCCTAGAGGCCCAGAAGGGTGCCACGCAGCCCTGCATTTGCCTGAGTCATCATCCTTCAAAGGCTGGGTAAGCAATCAGTCCTCGACTGAGGGGCATTATCTATGTACACACATTTCTAACATGCGTGACAGTCCCCGAGGTCACATCGAGAAGGAACCTTTGCAGCCTGACTCTCAGCCCACCGGTTCGCCAATCCACACAAACACACACACACACACACACAGCAAGGCAGACTGCGTGGACTGAGTTGAGGCGTCAGTCAGCCGCCTGCCAAGACACAGCGCTTGGCGCACCGTTATACTCGCAGACTCGGATCTCACATGCAGCAGAGGAGCCGCATGGTGGAGGAGCCGAGAAGAACACTTCCCACTTAAGTGAGAAGCGTCGACTGAGTGTTTGCGCTGTGCGTTAGTGGGTGATGCTGTTGTGTGGTGCAGGTATTGCTGGGGAAAGGTGTGATGATGTGATGTAGCCGGCAGTTTTCATGGATGCGCAGGCGGCCTATCAGGCCCATGCGGTGGCTGAATGTGCGGGAACAGTATGGGCAGTTGAAGCGAATGCGTCTTGTGTATGTTGGTGCTCCAGGCACTGATTTGCCGGCCTCCGTGCGATGGATTCGCAAGTGACCGACCAGGCCGATGTGAGAGGTGAATGTACGGGGACAGCGTAGGCAGCATATGTTGGGAGCGTCAGAGTAGGCTAGACAAGTGACGTGCAGGGTGCCGACACAGCGATTAAAGCTAACACGTTGGCACATACTCGTGACAACGCAGATTGTATATGCGACTCTGTCCCATGCAAACAAAGGAGTTTGCCTGATTTTTGTTGCTGCAATGGCAAAAAATTTTCTCCAATATTTAACTCCGCCCCACTGGCCCAGGTCGTCCAAACGGCACCGCAGCCCTCCGACTTCCCCATCCTATTTTCTCCCTGTGCCGTAACTCAACAAAATGCCAGTCCCCCTACCCTCACAACTTTGCCAAACTTTCCCCTGTCCTACCTTACCGCTGCCAAAGCAACTCGTATATTAGTGTTTAGGTCCGATTATGTCTAGCTGGAAAAAGACATGTTGCTCAAACCGGCTTATCCAATATTTTACTGGGTTTGAATTAAGATAATCTTCAACGGAAGAAAATATAACACTGAAAAATGTCATGTGGGTGACTTTAATCCTTATACAAATTTGTAATCTGGCGTAAAGTCCCTCGCAAAGCCCGTTTTCTCGAATTCGTTGCAGTCTTCCATATGTTTCGGACATACGGATAGTATTACTATATCGAGTCTAGTTGCATGACTAATCGCACTTGGTGGAGTGTGCTGAGAGACTAGCATAAATTGTGATATGCGACATTACCATTTGGGTTTGCGTTACATTACTGAAAAATAAACAGCAGTTGACAGGACCGAGACATTGATACACCTTCGGTGACATTTGGGCCTTTGTCACTCCCATTTCGAACTAATTATATCTCAATAAGAAACTGATTTAACAGCTTTCAGAAACTCGATCTACACCAGGGGGCTTGAAAGTCAGATACGACATAAGGTAGCAATCTCGACGCCTTTTGCTGCTGTTATTGCAGATCCCTAAGGCATTCATCACTTCCAAGCTGCAGTACAGGTCCACAACCATTTTCTCTGAAGTCTGTTCGCCATAGCGAATGTGGCAGAGTTGAGCTTATCTGCGCCATTAACTTTCACCTCTTCTTTTCCTGACGAATGCCTATGGGGTACAGCAAGTCTGTAAAACGGCTGCTTTCAAATGGTCTGATGACATTTCTCGAAGGTTTACAATTTTCCGGTCCATCTTGCACGCACTCATTATAAACTTGTTTACTGTCGGGAGCAGAGTTCCTTTTGGTTCGTTATGTTACTCTTGGAAAAGCAGTCCGCCGCGCTAAATTTTAATGGACACTGACAGTCAAAATATGGTTGCGTTAAGGTGAACAGAATGAGGTTTCTCGGAAGTGGACCTTCAAAGAAACGGCAACCAGAAGGTGACTAGTGAAGAAGAACAACTGAAAATCAAAAGGGAGTACACATATCATGTACTTTAGTTAACACATGTTGCAAAAGTGAACTTGGGGAAGACTCAAATTCAGAAATCAAAGACAAAATCACATAGGCATGAGTCAAAACTGTGTGGGTGGTTTAGTGGCAATCGAACACAAGTAACCTGCTATGCTGAGAGATTCCTATCGTGAGGAGCAGACGGGGATCGGTATTGACCACCAAAATGACAGAAAACTGCTCAGCATCAGTCGCTTAAAGGCATCTTCGAGAGCATCCATTTTCACCTCAGTTGCCTCCGAAGAATCCTGAAGTCAAGTGACAGGAAAGGATCCCAGACAATGGTACCTCCCAAAGAATCCACGCCCTCAGCATCCATGCCATGTTGAGGCGCACACAGTTGTGAGGCTCCGATCACCTCGTGGGGATAAATGACAAGCATTTGCCGAGCGGTTATTCTACAGCAACAGAGCTGTGGGTGGCCGCAGAAAAGGCAAATCGAAGTGTCGCCACTAGCACGCCTTGAAAATTTACTTCAAACACCGATAGGTCAGCATAGGGACCTGGGAGGACCCTATTTGAAGATCGTGATGCATTGTCGTAAAAACGGTAGCGGTCATCTTCGAAGCCATTCGAATAGCCGCTGTCAAAGCAAAGTGAGTGAATGGGAGCGAGAGAGAGAGAGATTAACAGACAAGATTCAATGCCTACAGACAAAGGAAGCAGGTACCCAACCGCTATCATCGTGTTACCCACTGTCAGAGGACATTTCGGGCACGCATCGGCCTCGTCGGATATCTGCGGACCCAGTGCAATGACACCCCCACCAACGTGTCTCTGGCCTCATAACATCGCCGTTACTGATACGACTAATATCACCAGTGAGGACACACACACATGTACTCAAAACATTTCTACCACTGTTTCTCCCATCAGCAACATGGACTTTATCTCAACTTGTTCTCCATTGTGATCGCACCTTCACATCATGCAATGGTGTGGTCCGTCACTGGCTAACCCATCGAACTGTGACCGGCGAACCAGTGCCAGGAGCCCCAACCTGCAACTTTCATGCGCCTCATCCGCCCATAATGCTCCAGAACATTGAGACACAGCAATGGTCTTATCGTCCACATGCGCATAAAAGACGGAGGAGTTCCCCCCAGAGTCACAACGACCGACCCCTGTCCTACGACCGAAAACCCCTCCAGTCCGGGGCACAATAAATCTACCAGCGCCACCGCCAACAAAAGTGTCGCCAGCACCACTAGCCCAGTAGCCATAGTCCCATCCTGTTCTTACTGCCACCATATATTTGAGTCGAGCGACAGGATCGACGGTCACTTGCGAATTCATCGCAATGTGGCCGGAGAACCAGTACCAGGGGCCCAGACATATACCCACCACTCCCGTCTCCCCTGCTCACACTGCTCCAGGATTTTCAGTCATCGCATGTGCCCATCTAACTGTATGCATCTCCATGCCAATCTCTTGACCCAATTATCTCATCTGGTCCTACCTGCCCACACACGCATCCCTAAGCCACGTACTAACCGCCCTCCACACCGCACGTCACAGACCGTAACAATCATATCGCTTAACGGCACCAAGCCTACGATCCGCTTCGCCGTCGCCGGTATAGCCGGCTGCTTGGAGTTTTGTTGCGTAGATCAAAACGGTGTCACTATAACTTGATGCAGTTTTTCTTTTTTTGCCCTTTCCGAGGTGCGCTGGACCGCGGCGAGGAGGCTCTAGGTTTATTTCCCTAATAAGGACGTTAGAAGACTAAAAGTTTCCAAAGTTCACCTGTCGGGTGACTGATTAGCGACTAAGAAAGAGGAATATAACTAGTAGGTGCAACCATAAGCGAACCACTTTTTTGTATCAGGGAGATTCTTCTACTGTAAAATTACTTTGGGCCTTCTGGAGACTGTAGAGTCCGATGAGTTTCCTGGCGTCCTTGAAATGTCAGTGACTATGCTGTCGTTTTTAATGTTCTCGATTGGTTTTCAGCACTGACTACTTCTGTCTCTTGAGATCACCAAAACCTTAAAAATAACGCAGTTCTTGAAAGCTTTTAAGTAAGTAATTATTGCGTGGACGTTATTCCGATTGTAAATGAAGATCTCGGTCATATTTGTAGGTTTCCCCAAACAGGAAGCCCACTCGCAGAAGAAAATGGAGTCCAAACTCGAAATGCTATAGTGAATATGTTCCTGGTCGATAAAAAAACATGGTCAAAAAATTAATCCGTTTAAAAATTCTTTAATTATGCTTGTTACTAATTGACGTCCACGTCCTTCATCACTCATCGAAGGCGCGCCAAGGAAATGATTAAATCAGTTTTCTGTTCAGGCACCTTTCTGAAGAAAACGAAAAAGATCATGCCCTCTTCCTTTTGAACGTATTTTTGTTGTTTTCGTTTAATCTTTGACTCCATTTGGCGATCAAGGATTCATTACACTCTCCAAACAAATACTGAAGTAGTTCGCAGAAGGTTAATGTTGTGTCCGTTTTGTTTCTAAATCACATCTTATCGGAAACATGCTCACACAAAACGTATCTTGCTTTATGTTTAGAAGTAAAAGGGATTTCTTGAAGGTGGGCACTCTACGGTTACTTGTAGGACATGTGTATATTCGTTAGACTCACGGGAATGTTAAGACGAAAGCTTACTTGTAGGTCTTATTGCTGTTTTTAGAGCACGGGTCTTCACATCGTACCTCATCCGCTTTACGCAGACGGAAAAATCAAGTTTCAATTTGGCATCGACAGTTTTGGTAATCCTTTCTTGTCTGAATAGTTGTCATCGTCTACCTGCTTCCAAAACTGTGATTTTGTTTATCAATAAAATAACTTGGAAGCATCCTGTCCATGAGAAGGGACTTTTTCCCGGAACTCATTCAGTCAATAAAGAAGATGCACAACGTTTGAGGTACCCCGGCTCGATCACCTAGATTTTGATTATCATATTTCAGGAGTTACTTCTCCTAATTTGCGTGTTGCTGACAAATCTGGGAAGAAGCAGGGCGTTCGCATATTTGAAAACATGTCAGTTTTCCTTGCGATACTTTGATGTTTACTGAGCAGTCTTCATCGAGAAAGTGGACAACGCAACTCAGTGAAGGTAGAAATTCTGAGCATACGTTGAAGAAACAAAGATTCTCTTTGGAGTATGGCTCTACTCTTGAATTTTCGAACTGGTCTGTCGTAGTTATGCATTCGTTTGAATGCGACCGCAGCTTCGATTGGAGGGTCTCCGATGTTGCCACTATGGCGATCACCAAACGCTTGTGAGATTCCTCGAGGATTCACAGTCTAGAACCTGCGGTACTAATTGTCCCGCTAATCTGCCACAAAGTCCGTGGTAACCTAAAAACCAAATTACTCAGGAAGGCGAAAAATACAACGCAGGTACTGAGCTACAACAGCAATCCCCCAATCAGTCATAAACGCGGTTGCGTAAGGGCGTTATATCAGCATGCGGAACTCATTGCGGCAAACCGGAAGACAATGTCGTTGAATTACAATATCTTCAACGGATCCCTACGGTCAATGGTTACACTCGCAGACGGAACAGGAAACCCAATCTAATCGGCCTTAAAGTTTGACGAGCTGTCTCATGCGTGAAGAAGGTCTCGGAGGCCGTTAGCCGCCTCCTAACACCACTTGGAATAGGAGTTGCACGCAGACTGGAGGCAACCATCAAGCATAAAATCAGGAAGCCGAAAGACCACTGCCACGGCGAGAAATTTCTGAAATCGTTTAGCGGGTCTGATGCAACCGCGGGAAAAGAAACTACAGCAGACGTGTCATCTCATGAAGTGTTAGCCAAAATTCTGAAATGCGTTTTCGACTCGAAAATATTATTTAAGTAGGGTTGTAATATTAATTACCAGGCAGCATAATCTCAAGATATTTCTGTCACAACAGGATGCCGGCTTTTGAATGAACATCCTTCCGAGCACCCGAAAAATCCACATTCTCTAAAAAATTACTACTTAAGTAGCATGTATTTTCGTCGAATTTCGGTGCCCTTATACATTCAAAAATAGCTTTAAAAAAACATGTACAGAAACATTCATTCTTTTCCTCACTTGGTGGCAAATTACGTCTTCTTAGAATTCTGTACCCGAATGAAGAGAATAATTCGGTTTCAAACAGTCTTCTATTATAGGATTTTCGAGACTGTGAAATGTCCGTTTATCAAACATCGTGTTTCTACATTTACTAATTGTGCTTGTAAAGTTTACTCTATAGTTCGAATCTACTGCAAAATTTTCTGAACGTCATATGGTGTTTTCTTAATTACGTGCAGGGAGGCATGATTTTCCGTATACGCAAAATGTATAGCTCGTAGTTTGGAAGCCCTGAATTCAAGTGTAACAGCAGGTCAGATTCAACATTATTCGGGCATTGAAAAAGTCCTCTAAAACCGTATTATGCCTTCCCTTCAAGGGCAAAATTTAAAAAAGATGCACTTTTCTGCCCAGTGAATAAAAGAACAAATGCTTTTTATGAATGTCTCCTATGAAATATATTTGAATTCATAAGGACATCGGAAGTCATTGGGAAAAATTCGTACTAATTAAGTAGTCATTTTTTCAGAGTACAGTTCTTGCGGGCAGACGGGAAGAAATTCTTTTCAAACCCGTCATCATGGCTGTAATAAAATGCTTTTTGGATTATGCTGCACGG
>CACRXP010000270.1:667883-709554 GCA_902702965.1 Spirometra erinaceieuropaei | reverse complement strand
GCTTCCCTTTCTTTTGTCTGCGCAGACTGTCCAGGTCGGTCTCCATGCAGTAGTTTTGCCAGGACATGTACACTCTGAGTTTTGTATTGGGATGAAGACTGCGGCGATTCCAGACTGAGCTATGCAGCTGGCCGAAGGCTTGGTTGAAGTTGGAGTTCTAGTGAGCGATTTATTCTTTGATATTCACATTCCTAGCTAAGGCGAATTCGTGCACTGTTGTGGATTAAGTTTCATTGGCATTGATGTTGTGTTCATTGTGCCGATCCCGTGGGGACCCAAAACTCACACCCAGACAGAATGGTCTGTGCCATGGCTGATGCTGAATTCAGCAAAGTTATTCAGTTTGTTTGCGTTCAGCGGATTTGCCGGTAGTGCGTGTTGGTCTTCGTAGAACTTGTCCTTTACGTCGTCTGGACTGGTCAATGAGAGGCCGTAGGGACTGACGACGGTGGCAAATTTTCTTCACCAAAGAGGTAGGCGCAAACTCATGAGGCGATCGTTAGGGCAGACAGGGTTAGTAGTCCTACGATATCCTTCTCGCTCAGCCTTTGGGCGTCTGCACCAGAAGAACGTTTGGCCTGCACCTTCGTCCTCCAGGGGACCCTGTTGGGAGAACTGGGTATCGTTGAGAACCATGAGGCCCTACTTGCAGCATACCAGTTCTTGGGCGATTGTCATTCTTCTTCTTTCCGGTCGGTTGGTCACTGAGAAGACAACGAACATTTCAGGCTTTCAAAATGAGCGCAGTATTTAGAGCGGCTTAGATGGTGGATGGAGACGTTTGGTTTTGCATTGTGTCTCGACGGGGAGTTTTGCGTCAACAAGTCCCGGTCAGCTTGCGGACAGCGTAATTTCGCAGCATCTTCTGGGCACGTTCTATACCCCTCTCTAGAAGTGAGCAGGCAGTGAATCCGTAGATGGGGCTGTTGAGTCATCCCAGGCAGCTGCTGAATTCCACTATTTATCGCGGTTTTGATTACTGAGAAGACTACCCGAATTAGCCTGGACCGTCTATGAGACTGCTTGCCACTCTCTCCATATGATTTTTATGGTGGGAGGGGAGGGAAGAAGGGAGAATTGGACAAGGGACAGGATTACCAGGAGTGTGGAAACAAGCACTCTCACCACGGATACCCTGAGTTCCTGTGTTTGCGATTAGCCCGTCATTTAAACTTAAACTGATTATTCCACAGTCTTTAAAGCGCCTCCCCCCAAAAGCTTCTAGATAAGGTGAGCATATTGGTAAGAGTGTGTGTTTATGTCTATGGAAATATTTGAAATGTTGTATGCCTTTTCATATGTTCATCATTCTAAAATGACTGACCGGAATCCTCATTTTCGGCACACTAGTGAAAAGGCGGTATGCCTTATTAAGCGTGTTTATACTCAGAGGGGATACGGGTTGCCCGTTACCCTAGCTGCCGGTTACCCGGTGCGTCCACAGGTGGCGGATGATGGGACGGACTTCAGTGAAGGTTGGCTGCGCGATATGCAGATCCAGGTCTGACGAATAAGCAGTCGCGGACCAGCAGCGACAGTGCTACGGGGGTGCAGAGGGCTGAGGTCTGGCACGCTGAAAGCCTCAAAGCCCGATGACGGCACTGTGACATGGCGACCGTAAACCGTCATTAAATAAGTTTGCTTGCCACCGCTGCCTTGTGGTTAGGCTTTTAAGTCAAAGAGCTAGAAGAGACAACCTCGAACAAACAATCTAAGCGGCTGTTGGGGACCCGCCTGTATCCGAAATTCCCAAGAAACCTCATGAAATATTCCCGACTACAGTATTACAACCCATGCTACAGCGTCCGCGGGTACAGACGCGTTCCACCACCGGGGTCCAGTGGTGCGGGTGAATAATATGCGAGCCAGACTACACAATCGGGGACGGACTCTTGGTATTTGGATGCTGGAGTGTGCGAACGTTTTTTGTTGAATAGGTTGCCGCGGCATTTCCAGACAGAGTGATTCGGCCGGTCGAATACCCGGCTGGTTTTGGAGTTCTGACTTGCGATTCCGTCGTTGATTTTAACATTTATCTAAATCGTGCTCCCGAAGAACTTGAGCTCCGCTGACGCTGATACTGGGATCGGTATAGTAAGCATTTAACGCCAGTTAGTGTGGGGCCGCTGTCTTCTTCATGGTCAGGCCGGAATTGGATCAGCCGTAGGTAAAATTATTCACATTTCGCTGCATGCTCTCTTCCGCTGTGGTTTCTACCGCACAGTCATCTGTGAACAACAGGTCGTGGACGCTGACTTCTGATAACCTCGAAGATTATTTCAGATGACGGTTATTGAGCAGGAGTATCTACCAGAAAGCAGACAGGAAATGCTGGGAGACCCGCTGACGAGCCGAACCCCTCGCAGCTGTGTCATGCAGCGACAGAATATTGGCAAAACGCGTGTGTATGGGCTTTTGGCTACTACCTGTGCTGTTAGTGTGGAATTAGTAGTAGTAGTAGTAGTAGTAGTAGTAGTAGTAATAGTAGTAGTAGTAGTAGTAGTAGTAGTAGTAGTAGTAGTAGTAGTAGTAGTAGTGGTAGTGGTGGTGGTGGTAATAGCTCTACTAGTCCCTAGGGTGTACTGCCGTTTAAAATTTAAACGACCTGCTTGTCGGTTCTTTCGGGAAATTGAGTTTTTTTTCTAACCAGGGCATGTTTTTACGAGGGGCTACCATAATAATTTCGCCGCCTCTTCGTTTATCACGGCTTCCCGGGTTTAATGATCCATGCGTTGATGATGATGATAATGGTGAGAAGAAAAAGCAGAAGAAGAAGAAGAAGAAGAAGAAGAAGAAGAAGAAGATGATGATGATGATGATGATGATGATGATGATGATGATGATGATGATGATGATCTCTGCCCGTAAGTAGTCTGGCAGTCCATGAGCCCGAGTTATTGATTCTCCTTGGGACGTTTGTTTCCAATCTGCTAGGTCCCACTTCTGTTCGCCCCAGTGTTCATACGTGCTGGTGCTCGTGCCTGGGGGGGGGGCAGGTCGTGCGTGTGGCGCGTGCAGACAGGGTCACTTGATATGTCGGCCATCAAGCCCATTTCCCGCACCTGTCCACTGACCGGCTCGGACAGCGCCTGGGGCCTGGAAGTGGGAAAGCAGAGTGAGGTCGACGACCCAGCGCATTTTCTTCACTACAAACAATCTGACGCGCTTGAAGCTATCATAGTGTGCCAAGGACCGTGGCTTGGAATGTTGCTGACTGGCAAGAAGGCAGCAATGGCTCCTTCTTAATGTGATCTTAGTGGCACTCCTTTTCCGTCGGGTCCGAGCCAGGTGCGGCGGCACGCCTAGGTGCGGCCCCGGCCCTGCCAGCCCCTTTTGCTGTTGGTTAAAATCCTGGTCATTTACTGTGTGGACCAGGGGGTGGTGGCACGTCTAGGCGCGGGTTCGACCGTGCCATCCGCCTGCGCCCTCTTCCACCACTGGTCTTCTTGACTCTATCTGGACACCGGGTCCGGGTGGGGAGTGGGGGAGGAGGGAGTGCGATAGATGCTGTACAAATCCTCCACCATTATAAACTAATTCGCACTGAATTCACCGTCCCTGCTCTCACCTTGCTGTTGTGCACACAGTGGACATCGTCGGCAACGGCGGTCGAACTATCAAGAGTTTGCAACAGATGCACAGAAATCCCAGTTTCCTTCGGTATCCCACCAAATATAATTCAGTAAGACGTCATGCAGTTGACGGATATGCCTTTGTTCCGTCGCCCTACACCGAGTTTATTAGGGCATACAAGAGGCTTATCTTTATTAGCCCCTTCTAAATTTGTACAGAACGAGAGTTCCTCATTTCGCGATCCTCAAATGAAAGGTGGGCACCGCGGAACAATTTCGGACCATTTCATTCGCCCGTCACAGCCTGGATGACACTATGTTAGCCTTGTCGAGGTGCGTAAAACAGTCGGCTTGGTTATCGACCCAGGCCTAAGCTACTGCTAGCAGATGCACCAAGAATCTTCCCAAACTCTTCCACGGATAACAAAATCCAAGTGATCACACACGAGCCAGGCAGTCGATCTATATCCACTTGGTCACCGAAACCTCAGAGAGCTTGCCCAAAGTCATCGCTACGCTGTCGTGTCCACTTACCAGCACATGCCGGGTTTCTGCCCGGGGCTTTTCTTGTTAAATCACCATAAGTCGTAGTACCAGCATTGCCAATCATTCTAACTTTTGAAGTCATCACTTTCTTGGACGGCATTTCCCCTGCACTGTCTTCTATGAGAAAGGTTTTATTAATTTACCTGGCTTCCAAAGGGCCACTTTGCTACCTCTGTGCTGGTTCACTTGCCGTCCCCTTCCTTCAAACTCTGCCCACGCCAACACTCTTTGAGCACTAGTCAATTCCAATTTAGGATTTTTATGCGCGGATTCCGAAAAGGGACCAGTCCTACGGGTCAGAAAATTGTTTGGTTAAAAGCCCTCGCCCAAAGCTTTCCTTTTATTCAGACTAATTTCTGACTTTTGGATGTGGTAAGCCAGCAGTTGTTCGGAGCAAAGATGCTCATGCCAACTCTGCGAGGAATAAGGATGTCAACGTTTTTATTAGCCGAGGACACAAAAAGGGCGCAGCAGCTCCAGTAGTAGGTTTGGATTCGCAGAACCCCTCTATCGAATCTGATCTAATACATAGAAAAACTGTTAAAATATCCCAGGCCAGTTCATAAATAAACAATAGAAGCAAACAGTTTTCCATGACTTCAGGCGAAGCAGGTTCGATCACTTTGGAACATATTGTAGCCGAATAACCTCATTCGTGGGGTACATGAGTACTGAGGACATGAAGTTTTATTCACACAGTAGGGCGACTCATATTTCAAACAGTCCAGCAAAATTTTATCCTTCTTAACTCCTGTCCTATAACTCCCTCCAGAAATATGTTGCAATTATTTCGGATTGTCTGCAAATGGATCTATCTGCGCAACATCGCAACATTTTTCTTTAAACTCTTCTGACTTATGTCCTAAAACTTTTCACACTTCCCCAAAACTGCCGGCTAAATAATATCGAAATCCCCGCTAAGTGTTCTTGCAGGAATTTTAAAGGACGGGAAAATAATTTCCCCTCAAAACCGCTTTATTGTTTAGTTTTTGGGGAAATTTTTGGACAAATGCATCAACCACGCGGACATCTGAGAGATCACGGCAAGACGCCAGCAGTCGCACTATAGCCAGATAGTTCGAATTTGAACCCAAGCTGCGGCCCCGCGAATCAATATTCGTAGCAAAGAGTCCCTGACGCGTTCACTCTTTGAAAAAGTGTAAACGAAAAGTTTGCACATTCGCGACTGCAGCCGAGTGTACGAGAACCAAGCTCGCGTGGCCCAATCAGCACGTTCAGAGCCTGTGAAATTTAATCGGTAGCTAAAGCTCACTAGATTTCGCTCTGATATTCACAGAGCGTCGGCACCAGTGCATTGAAATTTCGCCGAACCAATCAGCCTGCACACTCTGGTCATTGTTTGGTCATGTTGTGTTATGATGGAAATCAACCTAAGGCCGAATCTCATTCGCTGCCACAGAGCGCAACCAGCAGCGTGTCAGGCAGCTTTGGGCAGACGAAAATGATCTACGACAGCTCAACCATACTTTCGAACATTTCGATGGCGAGCAAACAGGACAATCAAAATGCAGCCGCACTTTCGGCGGAAGAAGGGATCGCCAAGTTACTAGAAAGAACAAAGTACACAATTTCTCAGGAACATGGTCAACGACGCTATGGTCCTCCACCAGACTGGACCGGAGAAACTCCGCAGCGAGGATGCGAGGTTTTCATCGGAAAAATCCCTCGAGACTGTTTTGAGGATGAACTCATTCCTATTTTCGAAAAAATAGGACCAATCTACATGTTCCGCCTGATGATAGAATTCAACGGAACCAATCGTGGTTATGGATTCTGCGTATATACCAATCGTGAAGATACTAAAAGGGCTGTGGACGAATTGAATAATTATGAAATTCGTAAAGGAAAGACAATAGGCGTGTGCCTAAGTGTTGATAATTGCAGGCTTTTCGTCGGTGGAATCCCAAAAAATAAAACGCGCAGTGAGATCTTAGCGGAGATGCAGAAAGTTACGGATGGTGTGAAAGATGTCATCTCTTACCCCAGCGTCACAGATAAGACGAAAAACCGCGGCTTTGCTTTTGTTGAATATGAGAGCCACAAAGCAGCTGCAATGGCCAGAAGAAAACTTATTCCTGGGCGTATTCAACTGTGGGGACAGCAGATTGCAGTGGACTGGGCCGAACCCGAAAGGGAAGTTAACGAGGACATCATGTCGAAGGTACGGAAACATTCTGTTCCCCTTTTTATACGGCTGAGCGGAGTCCAAGTCTTTTCACATCATATAGCTCAAATGTAGGCTTTAAATAAAGCAGTTCTGTAGGAAGCACAGCTTTATACAGACATTTAAAAGTGAGCTCATTAAGTAAATTTCGAGAAACTAAAACCTGAAGTAATGACTTTGGCTTCCATTCTATTATCTCACTTTCGTTTGAAATCTCAACACTGTCTTGTGGCTCACCTGAAATTGTCAACGACTGAGCATTTACAGCATTGCTTTCACCAAATTTTAATGCAAATAAAGGTTTTCTCGTTTTGATGACTTACGAAATGCTTGGATAGCCCCCCAATTATGCCAAGTTCATCGGATTTAGGAGTTATCTTATAATATTTCCAGTATTTATGTAAATCGTCACCTGCTTTTTTTATTCGGACAAATCTAAGGTAAAGATATTGTACGTGAGAAATCTGATGCTGAGCACTTCCGAAGATCGCCTCCGAGAAATCTTCCTGGAAGCCGCCGGCAGTGATCCACAGAGTATTGAACGTGTAAAGAAAATAAGTGACTACGCATTCATCCATTTCAAAGAACGTGAAATTGCGAAACGTTGCATGGAAGCTCTCAGTGGTTCGTTTTCACTTGCTTTAGATCATGAGTTTGCGGTTTTCCCTTTCATTCTACGATTTTATTGTGAGAATGACAATGCCGGAAAGTATAGTTATCTAACTGCACATTTGTCACCCTTTGCCTAACAAAGAATAAGGATCACTGTCTCTCTTTCATGTAATTTCTACCTAACTTACTCCACCACATACTAAGTGGTAAGGTGAACTTTCTAGAACCGACAAGCTGTCTTCAGATCCTTCGGCATAATTTTTCCTAGAGGCCGGAATTTACATATTTTTTCTTCTGTTTAGCCGTACGCGCCACATCTTTAGTTATTTGCTGCCGAAAGCTTGATTTTAGGTCTAAGGTGATCCGTACTCACCCAACTGCCCGCCTCGCGCGAATGACGAACCCCAGGACCAAATAGAGGGAAGGGGGAGTCAAACGTATTTAATATGTGATTGGTTATTGCCGTTTCCCTCGGTCGCACGAACGCGCCTTTCCTACCCATGCTACGTGACGCGAACCAATAAAAACATGCCCGCGGCTGTCAAACAAATCGGTCACCGGGTTTAGCGTGCGGAAACGTCCCCGTGAGGCGTTGAAATTACAGGAGGGAAGAACGTGAGACTATTGTGTTGTGAGTACTGGAAATGCGTTTAATCTAAGGGCCATTAACTTGCAATTTAACGTGGAAATTACGGCCAACATACACACTTGACACGGCCAATACCGTCAACTGCTGGAGCATTTATACTGGAAGACTGTTGGAAATATGGGAACTACACGGCCAGAAAACGTGCTCAGGACATAGTGCCTAGCTCAAACTTGGAGGCAGTCCGTTCGAATTCGTTTAACTTTTTCCGTCTTCTGGTTACACGAGAGCCAGCTCTTCCTAGTCGGCCATTGGACTGTTAAGGGTACTTTTCTGTTTTCCAAGCCCTAAACTGAGCGTGGGATCTGGCTTCAGTTGTATGGTTGACCTGAACGTATCACCGCCTTCCCCTTGTTTTCTGCTAGTGATGATGTTAAATACCTTCAGATCTTGCCGAAAAGGGGCCCATCGTGTTTGTGACTGATTTTTTCATTCGCGCAGACAGTTGGCCCATTTAATGGGCTGAAGTTGATGTCCACTCCCTTTGCTTATGCGCACGATTGCCAAAGTGATTAAGAGTGCAACAATTCTTCCTTCAAATAAGACAATAAAAATCAGGGCTGGGAAAAACAACAGAAAACTGTACTTCATCCGGGATAGGAGCTCCAGTTTTATGAAAAACAGTTTTGCCTTGTCCCATCAGACTTCGGAGAGCAAGCCCCTTTGTGGGCAATCAACCCGATCGACTAAGTATGAGAAAAAAAGTACTGATTATGAAGATAAGGGCATTCTCGTCAAATAATGTTTTGTGGGAAGAAAATAACTCACCAATCGAGGGTTTATGTCATTTAATTTTTTTGAAGGCACCAACATCGACGGCTCGATTATTGAGGTGACCTGGGCCAAGCCGGCGGACAAGGGGGACCCCGTTCGACCTCAGTCGTCTCGGTCAAGTAAACAGCTCATGGACTGGAGCTTCAACGCTGACCTAACAAATGCTGGCAACCTCTTCCTTGACCCCACAGCTGCTATATTTGCCGGCTCCGCTCCGGGTGCACCGTTCCTAATTCCTTCAATGTCCAACGATTCTGTATCAAGTGTCGGTCAGCTGTTGCTCCCGAATTCGGGGTAAGCTCTAAGTAATGTACGGACTCTGTTAACAACTAAAGCTCTTTCACTGAACTTTCGGCCCCACGGGACAAAGAAGACTTATGTCTTGAGGTAGTGGTAGATGTTGAACTTCTGGTCGACTGGTAGTACTATCATACAGTAACTGCTGTTTACTATAGTCTTCCTTCTAGGGTCTTTCTAAAGTTATTGACTTATTCTGCTAACGTTTCAACATCGGTTATCTGATCATTACATTCTCTTCAGGTTTAATGAGGAGAGATGCATTTCAGTGCCACCTTCACTTTATCGGTTTCTTCAGTGGTCTGAGATATCTTAATTTAGTCCTAGTCGTTAGTCCGATCTGGGAGGTGCGTTAGACTGAGTCATTTGAGAATGATTCCGTCCTATAGTCCAGGGTCTTGGTCAAATGTGCTAATTCAAGGGGGCGGAAATTAGGATAAACCAGTTGTCAATTTAGAGTGAGGTCATCGAGGCGTCTGAATTGTACTAAGATCTACAGGGTGTTGCCTTTTTAATGGGACTAGGAGCCCTTCAGGTGATTACATCTCAGTAAATAATGAATCGGTAGGAAAGATTTTCAAGTAGAATCACTTCCAGCACTTTAAATTCTAAAGGCTAATAATTTCTAAATTTCCAGCTCGAGTGGTTTCCGAGTGGGATCGTCAAGATCTGGTCGGCGCAATGCCGCCGGTGGTAGAAGCGCGGCTGCTCAGAGGGAGAGGAAGCATCCGGTAGAAGTGAGTTCAACGACTTCATTATAAGTCCCTTTACCTGTACGTTTACTTTTATATGCAAACATTAAGTAGCATCCAAACTTTCGTCAGGAACCCGCGTCTACCTCAGGAAGTAAAAAACCGTTTAGCAGAAAGTCGGTTTGAGAATTGCGTCGTTCTTTCGTTCTCTGGGAACACCAGTTCACATGTGATCTCTACGAGATATTTTATTTCATGAATTCCTAGGTCTGGAAGATTTGTTGGCCTAAAAACGAGGCTTCCAACTGGACGTGACATTTTTTTAATTCTTGCAACTTTCACAAGGGTGGCGGGGAGGCTTACCAATCACCTCCTGACAGGAAGGTCTGGGAAGATTTGTTTGTACTTCAAACACACCGCAACACCCGAGATGCAGTGTTACAGAACTTGAAAGACGCTCATGATAGTTCGACCGTCGCATCAGACGATGTCCACCGTGTGCTCCACAGCAGGGTGAAGCAGGCACAGTGACTTGTGCGTGAATTAGTTTATAGTAATAGTAGACTGGAACAGCATCTCCCGCACTTTCTCCTCCCAACCTGGATCCGTTGTCAAGACAGAATCAAGAAGTCCGGAGGCGGGGGGGGGGTGCGCAGGTGGATGCACGGTCGAGCCCGCACCTAGGCGTACCAACATAGCCCTGGTCCACAATAAAGACTTAACCAGGACCTTGACCAACCACAACAACAATCAAAACAGCAGAAAAGTCGTGGATGACTGGGCAGTCATGCACGCGACCTCTATACCCAACGAGAGCGCATGCGCATATACTACCAGAAAATCAGGTACCGGAGAACTGCCACCGCACACCAGGCTGATAAGATCGTGGTTTGCTGATCAGGACATAGGAGACGCTCACAAACCTTGCGGCTCAGAAGGGCGACACACAGCCCTGCATTTGCCTGGACCATCATCCTCCAAAGGCCGGGTAACCAGTCAGTCAGCGACTGAAAGGCACTACCCATTAAGTGACACACACTCCTCACGTGCGTGAGTGCCCAACGACCCTCATATTTGGGTTTTAATTAACTGGCTATGAAAAACGGATCGAAGAAGCTTCCTAGTCTGCCATCTTACTGGTATATTCAACAGCCAAATTTGTTACTGTATGCTCTTTCATATTTCACTTAATCTCCCATCGAAACGTAGTATAGGAAACGGTCGGATAATATACTTCGAGGGCCTTTGTTTGAAGCACGATATAGGAGGAGGAAATTTAAATCCCAGATGCGTAGGTATTTGTTGCGTTCACTGACCTGATCCGTTTCACCCAAAGTGGGCGGAAAAACTTTACTTCATGTATCACTGAAAATATTTTCTATCATATTGAAAAGCTTCATGTAGATGCAAAACATACGGACGTTACTCTGGCACTACGTGAGTTTTCCTCCCTATGCCCCATCAAATCAACGGTTACAGACGGGTAGTACCTTTGATTAACCAATCAGATATGTGAGCTGAATCGATTGTTTCCCGCTTTCCAAGGACCGATTTTCAATCAACACTCGAGAGATCTTAAAATTTTCCATCGGCCAGGCTATTGTGCTTTTGTGTACATTTATTTTTCTTGCAAGCGTTCCTCGAGTCTGGAAATAATCGCACTATGCATATCACGGCCAAACATGGAGAAGCTTGTAGTACCGATGGATTTCCGACTGGTTTGCTCTGTTTAGCTGATGAAACACCGGAAATTATACGGCAACTAAAATAGCACGTACAAATTGATGCGCACCCTGTCTGTTCTCATACACCACAAATTGTGCTGCCTCAAGCAGTATTCCTGGTGACCAGCATAGTGGCTTTCTGATTGCACAAATACTGATTGTCATAGATGGTAGGCCTCTTTCACCCAATCCATTCTTAACCTCCTATTCCCCGCTCTCACCGTTCCTTCCTCGCAGAAACTCCAGCAACATCAGTTCAATCCTTTGGTTTATTGCGAGGTTTGTCCAGATTTGGTTTGCAAGCTTTGCCTGCGCTGATTCTATTGCTTGTCAATTATCTCCCCTTACTGTTTCGTGCTACAAGGCTGTGCTCTGCCATAGAACACTTCCACCGTACACAGTCGCATGTGTAGCAACAGGAGTGCACCCCAGATCCTTCCCAACGCCTGCCTTCCTAATCCCCTCTAGTCCCCGCTGTCATTACTGACGTCGGTGGTGCCCTCAAGTGTCATTTTCACCCTCTTTTAGCTTCTAGAAGATATCTGTCAGCGTAACGGCCTGGAGCCGCCAGTATACGCAGCTTTACCGGTGGACATGATTGAATTTGGCAGCGGCGGCAAAGTCTCTCTCTATATCGGTCAGGTCAGTTAGTCTTGTCCAGTGATTTTGACATTTGAGAAAAAAGAGACTGATGACAAGCATAACTTCTGCAGAGTCACCCTCTAGACCTATATGCTGTAAGGGACTAAAATAACTATATACTGTTTTTAATGGAGGTCACACTTACATGTCTAAGAAATGACTAAGGTGTGAGATTAGATCACCAGAGACCTCTAGCGAAATTCTTAACATAAATTCGAGATGACTTGTATCGAGAAGACAACGCGAACATGCCCTTAGACTTAAAAAACGTTAGCGAAAAAGGCAATGGATGTTAGACCCGGTTGCAAGTACTCCCTATGTTATTAAATAATGTCTTTGACTGATTTGTGCTCTCATCACCATTACTGTATGAAGTATTTATGATGAGCCTAGAAAAACGCAATCTGGGTAGGTATGAATTTAACGTCTGTCCACTCCAGCTTCCTGAATTAGCCTGCTGTTCAATTAACCAAGATCGAACCTTGCATTTTTATGCTTAGTAGGGAACGCTGCTTGTAAATGTCCTGGTAGTAACTTGGGCTGATATTCCAGAGAATACCTGTGGCCCAGTGGTTAACACCAAAATGTGAAGACAAATCTGATGAAAGAAAATACTTGGAATGCTTGTAGGTCACGATCCCGAGCCTACGGATTCAGTGTCATACGCCGAAATACTACCGTACAGCGGAGGAAGCCAAAGTCGGGGCAGCGGAAGCGGCTTTCTTCTACCTGCACCAGGCCCACATTCAGTTGCAGATGGCGTTGTCTGAATGTAAGTTTATTAACAGTGTTTTTACTAGTCAGTCTAATGCACAACTTACGATGAGAGGACTCCGTGCGTACATTATGCCAAATTGTTACTGAGTATAACCTCTCGCTTTGGGAAAATGTACACGCAAAGAACTCATTAAAAGACTTGTGGTTGAGATCTCTGGCTGAACTTTAAACCCTACTTCTGTCATTCTTAGGCTAGTTACTTGAGGCACCCTGTGAGGTCGGGCCCATTTCGCTTCTTCAACCAAAACAGAGGTTGTTAGAACAATACTAATGTACCGTTTCGAGTTAATTAATTCAAATAATTTCCTCATGGACGACGGGATGACCCAATTGTAAGATTAGTTATTATATCTATGCGACTTTTCAAGACTCCTAAAAGGGTTCTATAAACCCCTCTGCCTCGGATATGAACAGCTTCCTGCAAACGAGGCTATCTAACACAACCAACAAAACTAATACTAGTTAGCCTCATAACGAGCCATATCATTTTCTGTCTTGTTGATTTATCGTTCGCGGCCTTTCTGCGCTTTACTTAAGTGCTTTCTGAGTTCAGAGATTTCAAGTAAAAGGAACAGGGTTTTTATGATTGGCCATGTGTCATGTATAGTTTTACTTTTAAAAGCCACTAAGACCGGTCTACGCTACCCGCTGAAGGGTATGGAGGTGCACCTGGAGCGCGGGACGTGCGTGTGATTATGCGCGGAACTGCCTGTCAATTGGAGTATGCACAACTGAGCTCGGCGCGGCACTGAATCGGCACAGCACGCCCCTTTCCCCGATTTTTGCACCGTAGGCGTTCGGAGTCGAAGTCACCAAATGCAGAGCAGTTGGCGTTTTCCGGGTGTTGCATCGATGTCAAAGGTCATCGGTAATTTCGCGCATTTTCGCGCAGGCGACTCGGTAGTGCGCGTATGCACCCGCCACGTCGACCTTCGAGCAATCGATAGATTGATAAAACCAATCGGAAGTCGAGCTGCGCCCAGGCTTTGTATATAGCTTGCCCGAGCTGTTTCGTTCGTTCGTCGGCGCAGCCTGCTATGCGTTCAGGCACAGATGCAGGTGAGCGGAGGGGGTGAGCTACGCTCAAAAAGGGCATAACTCTGTACAGATAATGTATGCATTTGTGGACCATGGTGCGTTCGGTGCTTGTGCCACGCACGCAATTGGCAACCAGTGGCCCTAATCGTTCTACTGAGAAAGACCGCAATGTTTACGCTATTTCTCTCTCTCTCTCTGTGTGTCTGTCTGTCTCACATGCCCGCGCGGGCACAACTGTCGACGTGGTCAGTGCCTTCGGCGGCTGCTAGAGTGGCCTACTTTGCAAATAACTCCAGAATACGGTTACTATGGCACTCGAAAATTGGCTTCTATGGAAAGAGGTTAAGCGCGAGATCATCTACTCTCGTTTGCCAGTAACTTAGCGATGAACAGTCTACCTCCACCCCCAGTATTTTGTAAATTATGGTCCTGTGGCCGCATATTGCAAATAAAACGCATTCCTCGATAAAGTGCCCACCTCAGAACGAAACTAGGACAGTTTGCATAAATCACAAATCTTTCATATACTAGGCAGCCAAATTAAAATATAGCACGCCTCTGGGGATGTTTCCACTGGAAGAGGCCCGGTTGTAAATATACACCAGATGCCATCAACCCGTCCTAGCGGAAAGTGACTGTTCATCGGTGCCACGCCAGACCATCCGGTCTGCTCTTCGATGGTTAACGATGTTGGTGATCAGTTTAGTTTGAAGTTGTTTCCATTGTGCGTACTGAGCAACACCTGTTTTATAGGCTCTGGTACAGCAATGCTGGCGGCGGATATCATTGAAAAAGATACATCGAACACACAAGTTCAAGGCAGTGGTGGATCCAAGAAGAAGGTTAGGTCTTCACACAAATCATGCTCGAACGCCAGACGCCGTTCAGAGAAGTCATACTCCAGGCAACCTCACCATACTAAAAACCTCGAAGAAACTTCTACGGTTTCCCAGTCCACGTTGACCCCGACAGAGTTCGATTGGACTACCCCGCTCATCGCAGAGGATGGTCATATGGCCTACATCTCTGGAGAACCTGCTATTCTGCAGCCGGCTTGCTCCGAGGAGGGGTTTGGGGTTAGCCGAATGACCTCTAAAACGGATTCAGCCTCTGAAATGTCGGCGATGCGAGCGGACGACCCAATTGTATACTTGGACGATAGATCGTACCCCCTGGAATGCGATATCAGCACTCGGGGGGACATTGCGAACGTCATTTTACCGACAGACAATTTCGTACCCAGTCTGGAATGTCACCTGGCAACTAATCCCGCTATTCTATGCTCAAACAAGTGTTCCGGGTATGGCCTAGCCTCCGGAGGTCTTCGAGTGGCGCAGACGCCGCTACCCACGGCAGCGCAAATGCCCCAGTGTATGCCAAGCGTGAGCACTTTGCCGACAAACGAAGACTCACAGATTGCAATCAGTGAAGTCCTGTTTGAGCCACTTATTCCCACAACACATACCATGCAGCAGAATATGCTTGTACCGGCAAATTACGTACAAGCTCCAAGTCGGGTTTTCAGCAGTAAGAGTCTTGTTGAGGGAGTTTCGTTTGGTTGAGTTGTTAGGAAATCTTTAGTCTTTTTTCCTTCCGATCTGACCAATCACGCCTTTCCTTTGTTAATCTTAGTGAATAATCCATTCACAAGTACTGCAGCCAGTGGAAACTGCTCCTCAGGCCTTCAACCTCCAGTTGTGCCCATGCTTCTTCAGCAGAATACACCTTCAAGAAATTCGTCATTTCCTCCACTATCAACGACCCTTCAGTGTCCCAACGGTCTATATCCTCCAGTCACAGCTTCTACTGCATTCCCACCAATTTTGCCACTGACGGGAGGCGAGGGAGCCTTACCTCTCGGTCAGGTGCCAAATCTACAACTTCCAAACCACCTTCTCGACTATTCGGCACAACTATTCCCAAATCGGCTGACAGCCACCAACTTTCTCCCCTGCAGTGGTGTGATACCTGCAGGTGCCGTCTTTTTGGACCCCACTAGTATCAACGCAGCAGTTAATGCAATGGGAAATTCGATTAGCCCTCAACAGTGCCAAAGTCCTGGTCTGGGGCCTGGTGGCATTATGAGTCATCAGAACAGCGCCTTGAAGACTGACCTCATTTCTACTGCAAACTGCCAAAATGGCAATAGCGCTTTGGCACCATTTGGCCAAGCGAACGGGTCATCAAAAGTTGGTAATCTTTTGCCTCTGATACAGACCTTATCAACGCCCCTTTTACCACCTTCTTCAACCGCGGTCTGTGGAGGTTCACTTGGACACCAGGCGGGTGCCTCGAACTGCACCCCCGGTCTGCAATCGCCAGTGGTTCAGACGTCTCTGAATGTGCTTTCAATGCCACAGATCAAGATTTCAGTCCAGAGCCTCACCAACCTCGCAGCACAACCGACCACCTCTGCAGTACTCACCGGAAAGATCTCTGACAGCGGCTCCATGTCGCAAGCGTGAGAAGTTAAACAGTGCAAGCCAGATGCTTCCAAGCATAGACACTTCTGTTTGGCTGGTTAGCTGGCTGTGATATTGCTGGAGACGTTGTGGGGAGATCGAAACACCGGTCACTTCCCTTTCCCTCGTGTTTTACTTGTTTTGGGTTGACTTGTCTACCAAATCATTTGCGACATATTCGTGTTGTGTGAGGGGAACCGAAGTCAAAGTTGAACCCCGAGGTGCTTATTTCGACAAAGAACTACTCGACCAAGGACCACTTTATCTGGCGTTTTTATCTTATATTTGAATATAACGAAAACTGTCATATTGCATATTTACCTCATTTACCCCTTCCACAGACAGTACTACTCATATATTTGCTTCTACATTTCCGTCGTACAAACTTGCTCAACTCTACCCGTACATCAGTGTAAGTCGAAAGTAGCAAGCGCCATTTAATCAACATGCACACATGACAAGTCGGCCACCCCGAACGACGAAGTACACCACGACCCCACGAGGTGGGCGCAGTCCTGACTTGAGCATGAATTTGTTTATGGTAGGCAGACTTATGCAACAAATACCACACCCTACCTTCCTACGCTAACTCACTCGCCGTGGCAAGAAAATGCCAGGACTACTGGAAATGGGCGTGGGCACAGCGACTGACAAAGCCAAACGGTCCGCCAACAACCTGGCGCATAGCCCCACATGTACCAGGCTTAATTCAGGGAGAGTCTCAAATGTCAGGTGCGTGGGAGTGCCATAATAGCTATGTTAATAAAAACACTTCAGCCTGGTCCCCCCAGTTCCAAGTAGGGTCGAGTTATCTGTTCGGCTGGCAAGAGCGTCAGATTTATCACAGTTCGGAGTGCACTAGTGCGTCGTAAGGAGGGATTCTCCAGTGTCGGTCTCACTCTCTGTTCTCCCATACAGTCTGTGAGCCAACCGATGACTCGTTTGGACAAAGTGCATGGAGGCACGGCGTGGCGTGAAGGCCAAGGTCTACGCATGCCACACATTTTATGCATATTTTCCAGGAAAAATAATTGGACTTTTAGGGGCATAGAAAATCAACGAGAAACATGCACGCTACATAAGTAGTCATTTTTTTACAGTGCGGCATTTGCATGCAGCCGGAAGGAAGTTCGTTCGAAAGCCGACATCCTGAGGTAACTGAAATATTATAGAATTATGTTGCAGGCTGACCATTTTTACAACCCTACTTAATTGATCTTTTCGAAACGAAAACGCATTTCGGAATTCCGGTTGACATTTCATGAGTTAGCTCACTTACTGTATACGATGTCTGAATATCCTCGGACAGTGTGTACAGGTTAGGAGCTCTTTGAGGTTGTATGCGGGGTTTAGGCACTGATTCTCCAGTCGCAGTGCGATAGACTGGTAGGTCACCGGCCAGACTACAATGTATTTGTGGTGTGCGATCGCAGTGTGAACGGGCTGACACCGAGTCTGCGTGGCCGATAATGGTAGTGATGGGTTTCCTCTACATTCTGGCAGCCTTCTTGTTCCGGTGGGTATGACGATGTCCCGTCAGGGCAAGTCGGGACTGGATCACGGTGTAATGACGAGAAAAGGCAGGGGTGATATTTTCAGGGGACATGCTCGTGATGGTGTTTTGTGGTCTGAGTGGACTAGCTAATTTGGCATTGCAGTGAATCCAAGGATGCCCAGCAGGTCTAGCATGTGCCTTAATTGTCAGCTAATAATGAGTATGTCGTTAGGGTTCGGGTGTTAGTGACGTTCATCCGAGGAAGTCTAATTTTGCGTGCCTCGCGCTTTGCATTGACCTCTCATATTTACTTGGCTTTAAAACTTCCGCTTTAGTTTTACGTCTGTGCTCAACGTCAACCAATTTCATATGAGACCTTTTCGGGGCTGAGGACCGATTTGCAAATGTTTTGAGTAGGCTCTTAAGAGTCTCCTTGTGTCGACACATTTGAACGCCTTGTCTACGAGCCGCTCGGACAGACTCCCCTTGGCCATCCTCGCAACCCAGCTTCCCAGTCGCAGTTATATCTTCCTCAGCAGTGACGTAAATACTAAGAACGTCGGCTCTTTTCAGTATCTACTTGTCTGGGATAATTTCCCCACACTTCATTTTTAGCATTCTCTGAAAATAAGGGGGTTAAAAGTGGGTTGGTTTTCTTGCATAGCCTTGGTAAACTATCCAATTCTTCGTCCTGTACAGGGACGTATTCCGGACGATAGCCCTGTACACCTTCACGTTTGTGTTGGGTAGAAATCAGCGATGATTCCAGATTAAGCGCCACGACCTATCTAAGGCCTGACTAATTTCGGAAAGTCGATACGCAACTTTATCCCCGACCTCGGTGTCTCCAGAGGTCGTATTCCCTGGATGTGCTAATTTGTCCACAGAGTTGGGGCAACATTCACCGACACGCTGAGTTTGTTGTATTTCCTGTTTGATGCCGTTTGACACATTGCCCCTGTCTTCTTCGTGCTATTAATTGGTGGGAGATTTAGGAAGCGGGAGACAGATATCCATTTTACGCTGCGCCTACACTCCAGCTATGATGTTCCCGTAAATTTGTTCGCAAATAAAAGGTCGTAGACACTGCACTTAGATACTTTAGTTTTTGCTTGGATACACTGAATGCGGAGTAGTCGGCTGTCGATTTAGCAGTTAATTTTGATTCCGGGTCGCCCAGGCGTCCGTCAGCGTGGCTGAGAATGTGAGACTGAAGAAGGCCAGAGCAAGCGCACAACCCTGTTTCACCCCATTTTTCATCGCAAATATCTCCAACACTAATAAGTTGTCCATGAAGCGCACCATCATGTCATCTTTGTCTTGACATCTGCGTAATGCGTTCCGGACAGTCAAATTCTCACATAATTCTCCAAGTTTATTATGATTCAGTAAGGTAAATGGTCTTCTTTGGACCCGTGAAGGCAATGTAGAGACCACTGCACACTCCTTTGAATTTTTCTGTAGTTGGTGGCCGCGAAGATACTTTTTATGGTCTTACGGTGTTCGGATTGGCATAACTTTTCTGGAAGGGTTTTCTGCTCCGGATATGTATTCGAGCGATTATGTTGCATGCAATTCTGACAGGAGTCAGTTGCAGTTCCCCCCCAACTGTCCGGTATTCACACCCTATCCCAATGAATTTTAAGTTAAGCAAGCAACTTGGGAACCACTTGCTTAAGACTTACAGGCGTGAAAAATCCGTCAAAGCTGGATCGTCTATACGCGAGTTGAAACAAGTATACGAGGATAAGGCAAAACGAGAGGTGTGCATCGTCGAAAGTTAGTGGACAAACGTCGCCAGAGCTCATACTTTGTCGATATGTCCTCACTGCCAACTCGCGCTCAAGAGCTACCTTGACCCTTTAAACACCACTTCCATCTGTCCCACAGTCACACCCTGATCGAGCCCCTGTTTGCTTTGGTAAGATATATTTCCAGCCGCCTCATTAGAAAGTTTATGGGACGCAAAGGAGACCCACCACCATCTCTCATGACATAGACACAATGGCAAATTGTTCACCCAACAATCGTACATTATGAGAATATGGACAAGAAGAGCGACTGAAAGAGAGCTGTATGAGAGGGTGTAATTTGGTGTGAACAGGCAGTGGGGGAAGATTGGGAGAGAGTAGATCGCAAAGGACCGCGGATGGGGTTTAGGCGTATATGGGATATCTTCGTTATCTTCGCGTTTGATGCGGAACTATTCCGCACTATTAGAGGCAAATTAGAAGGAACTGTTGTAGAGCTGCTGCAATGACCGAGTTACTCGATCAAATCGGAGGAAAATATGACCGGACTTCGACAAGCCCCTCGAGAGACACACACACAGAGAGAGAGAGAGAGAGAGAGAGAGAGAGGATACTAAGATACGTGGTCGTAGCGTAAGTGTGGTGAGAGCCGGTAAAGGAAGTAAGCTGGGTTATCATAAGAAGCGCACAGTTTCCGTTGAAGGCCGGATGGTGGGCGTCAAATGCCAATTCAACGATTATGCGTCTGAGACCCAGGGGTAGAACCGAGCGGCTGCTAAGACTGATCAGGGGAATAACATATATAGACATTTTTGCAGCGCCTCGTTCTCGGGGCAATTAAAGTGAATACGAAAGTCATCCTGACAGGTCTTCTGCGTGTGCACTCCCAGACATAATGAGAACGTAATCACAGAGCTTGAAATCGAGCCGGTAAGTACATTTGTAGAATCAGTGGGCAGGGCTACCAACTACCATCCTACCTAACATCGGTCCAGCTTGCTAGATCCTTAGCAGCGTGAACGGTGGTTATCTATCGACGTGGGATTTCCGACATCTCGAGGGTTCCCAAATGACAGCGCAGGGAAAACAGTTAGGTGAACAATCGTTACTGAGGTTGGAGAATGTGCGGGCAGCTCAGAAAGCAGCTGCAGCATGTCTTCTCGCCAGGCGAGTGCCAGTCCTTGAAGTTATAACCCTCGGCGGGAGACCCCCGGATTTTGTCCGCCTGCAGCCGATCGGTGGAGGAGGCCTCGTCGATTGCCCTCGAGCTCTCGCCGCGTGCTGCCAGGTCTAGCGCGACTCAATCTATTGGCTGACAAGTAGCGTTAGACAGAAAATGAAGGCGACACGAGTAAACGAGCCCGCCGCCGGCAGGGGCAGGACTGCTCATTCGCCTCTTTAACTGTTAGCCACCGAATGCCGTCGCAACTCGGATGCAGTCTAATGAGGCAGATAGGAGTAGAAGAGTGTGCGAAGATGATCATCATGCTGACGCCTTCCAGCTGGTACGCCAAGGCCATCCAGCTTCACTGAAAACGTTTCCAGGCGAACTGGTCTTGCAGAATGATCTATTTTAACAAGTCCATGCATGCAGGCCCGGACCATAACAACCGTCCCTGCTTTATTCGACATCTGAACATAAAACCCTTCAACTTGTTCCTGGGCAGGTGAGGGAAGAGAGTGAGATAGATGCAACGTAAGTATAATATCACTGTAAGGTAACTTGCGTCCAAGTCATGGTCCCCGGGGCCAGCATTCTATGGGCATAAGGCGACACCATCGTTTGCGACGGTCGAATTGGCGTAGGCATGTATTTGAGGTTAACAACCGGAGCCATTGATAACCCCATTAATGTACAGTTGCAGTTACATGCAACCGTAAGCAGTTTTGTTTAATGTCCGAGGAAATTAGTGCGGACAGTATTTACTCTGAAATACGACAAAACAGCATAGAAAACGAAGTTTATATGCCAGAAGACACATGGGAAACTTTGGAGGCCCATTGGTGGGCTGAGTGCCTCGTAGTTACGTCTTGTAGCGGCGCAAAATTAACGAAGCATGCGTGGTTGGGCTTTTAGCTATTACCTGTGCTGTTAGTGTGTTAAACCAGTTGATGCTTTTATACATCTGCGTGCGGCCAGTGTCAAATAGTTTCGTAGGCCACATGCATGGAGGAATTTATTAACAAACATACAATGACGTAACACATGAGGGATGGAGTCAGGAAATGAATTTCGTAGCTGGCCGCGGATAGTCCTGCAGTAAAGATCGTGGTTTATCAAAAATGGAACAGTTCGATTGCCTCCTGAGCGCAGTCATGGTATCGGAAGTCAAAATCTCGCTTGAGGGGGTTCCAAAATTGAACTGCTCACCGACTGAAAGAAAGCTCGCTGGTTTAGGCGCGTAAATTCGCGTTTACTTCTGTATGGATGGCTGAACAGATGAATGATGTTTCCAAACTGAAAGAAATCTTCAGGTTTAGTTGAGCACACCGGATTTATTGTGGGTTGATTTTCTGGTAGCTTTCTTAATGTTCGGATGACACCGCGTTCAATGTTGCCCGGATACACAGAGCCCTGTGCATGTTCATTAATTTTGATTGAATGCTATTTATGAGGGACTGTCGTTTTGCGAAAAGTCTCTGACCAGATTTCGAGCATAAAACAACACATATGAATGTCTCGCATGTTAAAAGTCACTTGGTGGCCCAGACAGGCAATTTATCAGTTTTCTTGAAGTTTATGCCCGTCATCAACACACCCCACTGTTTCTAGACCCCAATATCATCAGCAAACATGGCGGCATCACAGTCAGTATCCTCAGAGTGGTCGTTTCCAAAGACGAGGAAGAGAAGAGCTCTATCATGGAACTCTAGGGGTATTAATCGGAATGTTCTGGTGCCACCAATTTCACTTTGCAGCCTTAATGGTAGGAATCTCTTAATTCAACCAAAATGTTGCCCTGCGCTCCATACTGCCGAATCTATTGTCAGTTGGCGACGAAACATGTTATTGAACGTCTTCCTGGAGTAAAAGAAAATGACATCCAGCCGATAGTCCTGGCCTGTGTTTTTTGCCACTCTAGACTACAATTAATGTGAAAAACCTAACTCCGGGGAGCAGCTGTGAAGAGAAAGAGAGAATCTATCACCGGAACAGGAAGTATATTCATCCGACACTTATCATTCACTCTGAGCCGATAGTTAAAAACGAAGGCAAATAAATGCGGCAGACGCATGTGTGTCAAAGTATTTATAGGACACATTTACTAAATGAATATACACCTACTTGAAATAGAGGGTTTGATATTCATCGTAGGCGTTTGCACTTGTTTTAAACGTAGCACAAATAAAGTATAGTTTTTGAGCCTGCGAAGGTCAAGTTTATCGCATCTGCAGAGCTGCAGCAGCCCAGGCCAGTAAATTACGCACCCAGTCCTCTCTAACGTCTTCACGTCTGGAGTAAAGGTCACTTATATAGTTTACTGAATATTAGCTTTGGAATGGCTAACATTACGAATGGCTTTCAAATTAAGAAGAAATCTAGATAGACGACAGGGCATTTTCATCCAATCGGCTTCCCTAACGAGCTTCGGTATCTATTTAGGTGTAAGACCTGGAAATAGAGGTTTGTTTTAAAGGGACAAAAAAGGGGCAAGTGGGAAAACGAGAATCGAGACGTAGTGACGAGAATTGAGCGTACGTTTTCTTCTTCGGTGTTTACAGCCGAGGACGATGAAATGTGTCCGGACACGAAGCAGGGAATAGTGGATATCGTACCTCCTAAGCCGCAGCCTTAGTCTCCGAGTGTTCCTCCCCCCCCCTCCTGGCCCGCCGAATTTATGTGCGCACACTGACACTTCTTGTTTTCCCTACCTCTATCTCTACCTACTCCCTAATGTATCGCATACATTGTAGACTTTCTTTATTTACCCAGGATATACCTGCGCGTTTGAGATACCGTTTGTCCGTGCGATGCCGGGATCGAAAACTAACCGTTCAGAAGACAAGAAACCAACCCTTTCTCCACCCTATTCCATCAAGATGACAGACTTTGATCCAGACTCGATCCCTCAAATAGAGCGGCAGGACGGTCCGCCCACTACATATGCATGTAGTTTGAAGGTTACGGACGAAAGCCTAAAGGACCCTATTCATACAGAGTTGATTACTAAACAACCAAGAGATTTTCCTTCCCTGCTTAGCAAATTATTCCCAGTTTTTCTCGAGAATGGTTTCTTTCCAGATTATTGGATACCATCCACTATTATTTCAGCATTTAAATCTGACTGTTGTTCTGATGTTCAAAAGTATCGAGGTTTTCATAAAACGCCCTCTCTCTCTCTCTCGTCAAACTCCCTGAAAAATTATTGCGAGGGAAACTACCGACTTTTGCATAACCATGCAAGTTATTATCTCTTCCCAACGTGACTTTTTTGCCCGATCGCTCATGTAAGCCTACATGATTGGCCTACATGCCATATGACTGTCGCTTGTTCTGTTGCCGCTACTATCTCTGACGATGGACTCCTGCACGAGTCTGAAAGCTCAGGACAATAAACGAAGTGTTCCGGTGCTCGTCCCTTCTTCTTCTTCTTCTTCTTCTTCTTCTTCTTCTTCTTCACTTAGGTCCTCTTTTGTTTTTGCTTTATATCACTGATATCTCGTCGGCAGTTAAACATTTCCTATCTTTTATTTATGCTGATGACCTCAAATGCGCCTATTCATTCTCTAGACCTACGACCCGTCATAGGCTGGAGCAAATCCATGCTGATTTGCTTGCTCTTTCTGCCTGGAATTCTCTCCATCTAAATGTGGCTACGTGTGTTTCGGACCTGAAAGCTTATCCCAGCCAGTGGGTTTTCAAGACACATTTAGTTACGACTGAGTGTTCCACCATCGAGGACTTAGTTTTATGCTACGCATATAATCTGGATCTCTTGCCACATTCTGGTAGAATTACAGCCAAATCTACCCATATCTGTGGCTTTGTTTCCTATAATTTCCAGCTTGCTGAAATCAGATTGATATTTCAGCGAATTTTAGTCTTTTCCATTTTTGAACATTGCTGCCAATTCTTCGGTTTGATGAACGAGGCTAGTCGTTCTGAAATTTAAACTACCAAAGACATTTTACTAGGAGACTCTTAAGTGTGGCACATCCAAATACCTCCGACTCGAATAGATGCCAGCCAAGCAACCGCAAATTTCTATGGGTTCGGAGACAAGAATCAGGCTGTTGTCTCCTTTTTCGCATTAGTAGTAGTCCAAATCTTCCTCGTATTTCGACCCTTACCCCTGTTATTCGTCCATAAAATATTCATAACTCTTCCTTGATTATGCCTCTCCCACTCTCTCCACCTCTAAGTGATCTTTCTTCTCCAATTCTGGGTATACTTTCCTTTGGAATAAAATGTCGGTTGATATAAGACCATCAGAGAAGACAACGCCTCTGTCTGAATATCGATTCTATAAAGCTTTTATTTTCCTCACTCTTCCCGAGCAACTTTCCCTATGACTTTGAGAAAGGATCCTCAAGCCATGGTCCTATGTTTGCATGGTGTATTCTAGGTGTGAACGAGCAAAGGTGTCATAGAATTTATCAAGAATGTCTTCATCCAACCTTAACAACGACGTCCTGATAGCATATTCTACTTTAAAAGTCCTTTTCGAAACCTTGACACATTAGGGCACGAGTTTCAGATTGCGCTTTACTTAAATACTACATTATTCTGACAAAATAATTACGGACAGACAAATAGCTTTCATGAACTATTGCATCACGCTCTTCACGAAGTGGTGCTTGGTTGGGCGTACACAAAAAATGATACAAGTTTGTATATGGAAACCAAGCAGCCGTCGATTAAAATAGTTTTTAAGTCAATGAAGGTTACTCTGAAGAAATGTCTGAGCATCTAAACTTCACTGACTTGTCAGGGATTAGTGTGAGCTGCAAATATGATATTAGTGCTTCTAAGCCCAGGAAGACGGTTGATGACGCATAAAATTAAGGTTAATGACCTGAGGACCGATTCTCCAGGAGAACCACTTGTTACACCAACCCAGTCCGAATGATGGTTTCCCAAAATCCACGCTGTTTTAGGTTAGCTAGGAACATTCTAACCCAGTTTAGGATCTCAGCTTATGACAAGAGATGATAATGCGGGACACTGTCGAAAGATTTGTCCAAATTGACACATTTCGCATACACTCGAGAGCATTCCCCTAAAACCCTGGGCAGACCTCTAGATACGTTAAAATATTTGAGACGACGGCGTACCTTTACCAAACTGCGTTCAGTCTTCGTTAGAATTTCACATGATGTTATCGGTTATAAAGTCCTCTATTGTCTTGCAAGAAAGGCAAGTCAAAATTGTCATCGATACTGTGCCATTTTACGGAGGGTAGCTTTCTTAACCTTGAGGTCTATTGGGGTCCAGCCCTGCGGTTATAGAAGGCTTGAGGTTTTGCTTGAGACCTCGAATGTCGGCATGTGGATTCAGGTTTCCAGTTTCACACTCAAGGATCAAGCATCTTTGCATCTACTTCTTTGTAGACGCTGTCTACTTCCTTACTGAAGCATCCAATTTCGCTTACGATTTTTGGCCATGCCATGGTTATTTCCGTGCTTAATCGCAAGGATGATAGGAGTTCTTCTAAAAATTGAATTCTTCTTTTGATTCTTGGTCTACCTTTTATTAAGACTGCCAGACGCACGCCTCACGTTTCATGACTGGACTGATTTCATTCTAATTCGGATTTCTGCGACGAAAAACTTTGTGAAGTATTGTATGTACGTATTTCCGAGTCTGCATTCCAGAGGAAAATAGTCGACGTTGACTTGTGCCGAGGCGCCGGACTATCTTGCCTTTACCTACCTGTTCATCATTCTTGAACTCACTGCTGGTTTAACTGAATGAAAAAGACAAAACTCAACTCGATGCGCTCGGCATCTGTTGGATTGCCAGGTCGTTTGACATTTGATTAGTAATTCTTTCATAACTCCTGTCTTATCCTGATATCCATAGTCTGGAATTGGCAGTCATGTCCTTAGCGCTCGCAACAGTGGTGACCCTTTGACGTTCACGCTTACACCTTTAATCGGTTGACGTAAATTTGCTGCTTGCATATAGTCCGTTTTTCTTGATCATGTCTATCACCATGCCCTCTCGGACTCCAACGATGCTACTACTTCTCTCAGTGGACTTGTTTCGTCCCTCCCAGACTTTTGGTAACATGCGCCAGAACTTTATTTTTTCCGTACTGAGGCAGCATTTAATTCTGCAAATATAACGCTAGAAACCGACAAATATTATGAGTTGGCCGAGGCCCTTCCTCCTACCATTCTTTCCCAAGTGCAGACGTTTTTGCGAGATCCCCCGATTGATGCTCCCTAAACGAAGCTAAAGGCCGAACTCCTTAGCCTGACTCAATCTCAGATCGGCTGCGTTATTAGGCACTCGTAAAAGAAGCGGCCTTATGTGATCGTAAGCCGTCGGAACTTCTGCGTTGTATGCTTTCTCCCGTTGGGACCATGGCCATCGATGATAAGTTCTTTAAAGAGATTTTATTAGAACGTCTGCCGACATCGGTACAAACAAGCTTGGCCTCCGGCTCCGATGATTTAGACATATCAAAGCTAGCAGAAATGGCTGATCTTATGATGGAGGTTGAACGTTTGTCATCCGCGACGCGTGCTCAAGTTTCCCATCATCTTGCTGTGTCCACCGCTAACCTGGCTGAACTAATGACACAGATTGCCCAGTTGTCGGCGACTGTTGCCGCTTTGCAGATGCGCCGATCCGCCGGTCCATCTCGACCTTCCTTTGACCGTGACCATCGTCGTTCCCGCTCTCGCCCTAGGACACTAACCTATGTTTGTATCATGTAAACTATGGCGATAAGGCGCGCCACTGTGTCCCATCCTGCTCTTTTAAGTCCACGGCGGGAAACTCCTCGGCTGGAGAGTAAATGCGGCCAAGCTCTCTGGCAACTCTACCGGTCGTACCTTTTACATCACTGATAACACGGGCGGTAGACGTCTTTTAGTAGATACTGGCGCTCAAATTAGTGTTATCCTTTCTACACCAGCCGACCGACGTTGCCCCAACCATGGTCTTTTCCTTCAAGCCGTAAACTCATACACCACTGCAACCCCTGGATCTCGATCCTCTCCCTGAATATTGGTCTCCGGCGCCAACTCAAGTGGATATTTGTGGTGGCTGATGTTCCCACCGCCATCCTTGGTGCTGTCTTTCTGGCCGTTTTCGAACTTCCAGTCGATTGCAGGCAACTTCGACGTTATAAGTGCGCCGCTGCTTTCTCCGTCAACGGTTTTCCCCCATCGCCGGCTTCCAACCGTCTATCTGTCCTTAACCCAAACACCGACTGTCAATTTCACAAAGTTTTAGCAAAATTTCATACTCTCCCAACATTTCTGACTCCTCATTGCCCCAGGATGTTGTTCATCACATAAAACGACTGGCCCTACCGTTTTCTCTTTTCCCCACCGTCTTGCTCCCAGGCGTCTTGCGGTTGCTAAAGCTGAATTTGACCACATGCTGCAACTATGGATTAATCGATAGTCTGTCAGTCCCTGGGGAGAGCAGATCAGATTTATTAAGGGAAAGGTAAGCGAGCGCCTGTACAGTAACGTCATAAAAAAATAATGTGTAAGGCAAGTTTCAAAGAAAATAAGGGAAGTAATTACATGCAACAAGCATTGGTTACTGGTATAAATTTGTCTGTGAATGCCTTCTATGTCAAAATTGTACAATAACCAGTACGTGGTTCTGAATGGACCAAGTAATATCGAAGCCAACGTTTGTCTCAGCCAGGAGATAACGAAAAACCAAAAGCAATGCTACTTAAATATAGAGAGTAGCATGGTTTGTAAAGTAAAACTGAGTGAGACGGGTGGTACAGGGGATATGTGTTAGTTTCTGATGCCGTGGAGGTACATATCCCTGTACTGGTCAAGCTTTCTCTTAAATGCGTTCACGGATGAGGACATGACGACGTCCACAGGCAGGGTATTTCATGCCTTTACCCCTCTGTGGCTGAAGAAGGACCTCCTAGCGTCCAGTCTCCTCCCTGTCACACGCAGTTTCAGAGGGTGTCCTCTCAAGCTAGTAATGGTGGCCAGCTCAAAGAAGTCGTCGGATGCGAGGCTGCAATCCTGACCTCGTAGCATTCGAGACGTTTGAATTAAGTCGCCACGTAGTTGTCTGTATTCCGGGGGAAAGAGGTCAAGATTTGACAGTCTAGTTTCGTAAGGTATGTTTTTATGACCTCTGACAATTTTGGTTGCCCGTCGTTTGGACTTTTTCGAGAGCAGTACAATCTTTGACAGACCAGGGTCTCCAGGCCTGAAAGGCAAATTCTAGCTGTGGGCACACAAACATCCCGAAGACCTCGTGAAAGCACTCTCCGCCGAACTTCGCAAATGCCCGCTTGATGAGATATAAGTTGGACATTGCGGATTTCGCTGCTTTCAAGCAGTGAAGTGATGGCTTTAGTGAAGATGTTATCCACACACCTAGAACCTTCTGAACATCTACCACTGGCAGCGGTGTGTGATTTAGATAGTACGTCCTCTGGTGCGCAGAGCTGGTTCTGCCTATTCTCAGAATGTTTCATTTGGTAACATTAAATGGGAGGAGCCAGTGGCATGACCATTGTTCGAGTCGGTCCAAGTTTGCCTGTAGATTTGCTTCATCGTCCTCGTTGCGGACGACGGTCCAAAGCTTTATATCGTCAGCAAACACGGTAATGTCACAGTCCAACTAATGGATGCAGTCATCAATGTAGATGACTAAGAGGATATAGCCAAGAACGGAGCCCTGAGGTACTCCGCTCGTAACCGTCCCCTCTACCGGTTGCTACTCACGAAGACGAACAATCTGCGATCGACAGATGAAGGAGTTTCCTATCCACTTCAAAAGCTTGCCACTTACCCCTATGAGGCTGAGCTTGTATAGGAGACGCTGGTGTGGCACGCTGTCGAAGGTCTTCTTGAAGTCTATATAGGCTATATGCACCACGTTTCCTTCATCAATCGCTCGGGTCCACTGTTCAAGACGGTAGAGTAGATTGGTTAAGCGGGACCTTCCTCTGCGGACCCATGCTGTGCATCAGATAGAAGATGATGTTGCTCTAAAAACCGCTTCAGTTTGCGTTTGATAACTCGCTCCATAACTTTGCAGAATATGGAGATAAGGCTTACCGGTCGGTAGTTGTTTGCGGAAGCGCGATTGCCACTTTTATGTATCGGTGAAATCCGCGCAGTCTTACACTCAGGAGGCAGCCTGCCTGCATCAAGAGAGGCTTGGAAAAGGAGACACAAAGGTTCTGCCAATTCTGTGGCCAATTCCTTCAACAATTTTGCTGGTATTTTATCAGGACCGGGCGATGTCGCTTCTTGTAGCTTCAGTAATTCTTGTTGAACAATAGCTTTTGTGAGAAACACCGAGTCAATTTTCGGGACATCGTCCACATTATAGTGATCAGCGGGTACAGCGACTTCAACGTCATCATCTGTTTTTAACATAGGGATGGGATCCCTGTTGCGAGTACTTTGTCTTGTGTAGTTGAAGAAAAGCTTTGGGTTTTCTCCTGCACAGTTTAAAAGGTTACCCTCGAAGTCTTGGCGGGCTTCGTAAACAAGGCACCTTACCCTATTCCGCTTGGCCTTGTACCTATTCCTTGATTCTATTGACTTACCCCTGAGATAAGCTTTCCACAGCTTTTGCTTACGGGGCCTGCTGGTGATTTGTTTTTTCGACATAGGGCAGTATCTGGTGATAAGTTCATTCAGTACGGCCTTAAGTTCTACCCAGTCCTTGAGAACACATCCCGTGAATGCTGCTTTCCAGTCTCTGCGACGCATGTCGAGACACATTTGGTTGAAGTCACCACGCGAGATGTTTCGTCTGATCACGATGCTTTGATCAAGTACAGAGAAGAGAGAATAATCCCACTGTAGGACTACATGGTCGCTTTTTCCGAGAGGGAGTAGACAGCTTACGACATCAACGCTTTCAGGTTCCCTTGTCAATACAAGGTCTAAGCAGTTAGCTAGTTGCCCTTCACGTAACGTGGTTGGAGATAAGACGTGTTGTGTGAGATGCGATCTTTGCACTGCTTGTAGGAGGCGGCGATCGAAGTTAAATTCTGAGCCCGGGGCAGAAGTCAGATTCCAGTCGATATTCGGAGCGTCAAAGTCGCCCATAATCATGATATTGGGTGGGATCGAAATCGCTTCTAATTCCTCTATTAGACTACTGTCTGACTGCGGGTCATTCCTCGGCGGGCGGTGGACCGTCAGGATCTCGAGAGCTTGTAACCCTGGCGTTTTGATGGTTAGCCAAATTGTTTCAGTTGTGCGCACGAACTTTCCCCCTTTTTTCTGACGCAAATAGGCCATATTTGACATATGTGAGCACACCCCCACCCTGACGTCTCAATCTGTCCTTTCTGAACAAGTGATAACTGCATAAAGCGATTTCGCGATCGTCTACGCTCGCGGAAGCCACGTTTCAGTTATGGATATTACATCGGGTAAGGCTTGCTTAACGTAGATCTTAAGCGCATCTAATTTAGATAGCAGACTTCGCGCATTGGAATATAAGCATTTTAGTTTTTTGCCTTTGGTAAGCCGGCTATGTCGCCGCCTTTGCTATTTGCCTCAGCTGTGGCGACATACGCACGGACCGTGTCCATATAAACAGAGATGGCCGCTCGATTATGCAGTTGTTGTAGATAACCAGGCTTTGTTCGCCACTCCTTTGTCGCAGCCTGAGCTCCTGGACTAAGTATCGGCGTTTTAGTCGCTCCGGTAATGTGTAATCCGGCTGAGAAACTCCTTGGTGGGAATATTTTAAATTAAAACGTCTTGAGAGGATGAGATCAACGTGCTCTTGGCAACTCAGGTAGCCAGATTGCGTTTGCTCACCTTCAGTCTCGATTTTAACTCCAAGACGAGTTCTCGGCGTTTCATCCGTACCGCTGGTGAGTAGTCCGGCTGGAAAAACCTGTTTATATGTGTTTCTGAGGTCGGTTTTTTGGAGAGGATCAACTTGATTTGCACCTTGTTCTCCAGCATAATTTTGAGAGGACGAGGTGGTTGTGCTGCTGTCCTGCCTTCAATCCCTTTTCCTATCCGAAATGCTTTTCAGGACCTTTATTTCCATGTCTGCCTGGAGTAATTGGTTCAGTAGACCGTGAAGAGGCAAGATTCTCCGAAATACGGTCTTCGATTCCGACAAGCCCTGGATAACCAGACACCACTGACTGTTATGGTCCTCCATACTTTGCCTTTCGGGTGAATTCACTGCATGTAGGCGAGAACGATTTACGGAGTCGTCGTTTGGACGCACACTTGCTGTCGACCGACTGTCCCGAGCAACCCATCAGGGCTGGTTGTGACTTCAGACTCCTGTTATGGCGTTTCTCTTTCCACCCTACCCACGGATTCATGTCTTCGCATTCAAATACGTGTTTCGAATGTATGCAGAGCTATATAATCCCCTGAAAGACAGTGTTTTCGTCAGAAAGTGCTTATGCGCCCAGCACTTTTCATATTGGACAGAAGCATCTCTGAGCCGTGTGTTTTAAACGGCATCTAAACAACTGCGGACGGTATCTTATAGTCTACTGGCTGCTTTCAAATGTGGTAATGTCTGTAACGGGACTCATTATGACAAAAACTGTAATAGCACTTTATCACTGATATTTTGGCAAACAGGTGCCCCAATTATATTATGTCCAATTATACGCCCTGCTGGCCTGTTGAAGCTGAGTCTGGCTGCTGTACATATGCATGGTTCCGGTAAGTTGTTGACATGCTGTGATTCTTTTGAATTACATATTCTTCTGCAGTATGTGGAGCTAAAGCATGTCCGGGCAACGGGAGATCCTGTTTACAAGGGGCAAATTTTTGGGATCCACCTGTTGGAAATTCGAGTGACGGCAAACTCCAGCTCTCAACTAACCTACTTTCACTTTTTTTCCTGAAAATTGTCGCCTTTTTATGGACCCTTAATCAGGGCCTACAAATGAGTTGCTAATGCAAAGGGCTCTTGTTAAGAGTGTTTATATTCCCAAACAATAATCTACCAATCTCACTGGAAAGCACATCCGCGCGTCCCTCTCTGCGCTGCCACCATGCCATCGACACCGTCTCACCATTGACTGCAGCTACAGCACTTCCTTAGGACCTGATTGGTCCATGCCTGCGAGAATGCTATCCAGCCTGAACGGGATTTCATAAACATACGTGGTCTTGCAGCGAAAGACTTTTCCAGAGAATGGCTTTCGGGTCTTAATACATTTTGTCGTGGGCGATCATGTTCTGTTTATCTGCCGTGTTGGTCCTTGGGAAAAAGTCCTGCACACATACAATCCGTGTTATTGCCGAGTATCAGGTCGGGCCATAGCAGCTCTAATAACGAGTCGACTGTTTACTACTAGGCATGCTTCCACGCCCAAGATAAACATGAAAGTGATTCCATTTTGGTTTCTGGAGTCAATCTCTGGGAAAAGAAGAGTAAGATTTTAAACATGCAGGCTGATGAACCGTTGCACCACGTACACTGGGCTGGCATCCTGTGCCATTACGGATCAGGTCGACCTGCCCCCCTCCCTCCTTTTCCTCCTTTTTCTATCCCCCCCTTATCCGCCCCTCTCCTTCCATGTGAGATGTATACCGCCCAACTCCTGTTGTGTGAAATCCTGGTGCTTGTGTTAGGGGGGGGGGGAGGGGACAGGTCGTGCGTGTAGCGCGCCCAGACAAGGTCACCAGATATGTCAGCGACCGCGCCCATTCCCCGCACCTGCCAACTGACCGGCTCGGACAGCGACTGGGGGCTGGGAATGAGGAGTGAGGTCGACGACTCAGCGCATTTTCCTCACTATAAACAATCTGACGCGCTTGAAGCCATCACAGTGCGCTAAAAGCCGTAGTTTGGAAGGTTGCCAAATGGCGGGATAACGTGGACCTCGCAGTCGACCCAGTTTTATGCGTTTATTTTGATCGGCCAACTGGTGGCCTGAAAATCAGGCTACAATGGCACCTTCATAATGTGACCTCTATGGCACTCCCACTCCGTGGGATACGGGCCGGCTGTGGCGGCATGCCTAGGGGCCGTCTCGGCCGCGCCATCCACCTGTCCTTTCTTGGCTGTGTCTTGACACCGGGCTCAGGTGGGGGAGGAGAGGGTGCGGTAAATGCTGCGCAAGTCCACTATCACCATAAAAAACACACGTAAGTTAACGTGTCTTCTCTCAATCTGCTGTGGAGCACACGGTGGACATAGTCGAAATCGATGGTCAAACTGTCACCCACCTGAACACAAGTCTTACGTAGTGAGCAACGACGATCCCGGAGGCAACATGTGGTAATTCGGGTCGTCTTCTCATTAAACAAAAGTCACCTATGATACAATTTGGCAGCCGCCTAAGATGAGTAAACAGCCCTGGCCGTCTGTAAGCTGGCTGTGGCTCTTCAAAGCAAGACAAGCGGTCAAAATAACATTCCAAACAAAACCCCGGTTCCTGTCACTGTGCCATCGTATAGGCTGCCAGAATGACAGTGCTCACTGGGAGAATGGAATGTTCGTTCATTTTAGGCCATCGGTTCAGCAACCGACCAAGGATGAAGCTAACTCAAATCTTAAGAGAACTGGCAGTCTGGAAGATGGAAATCGCGGCTCTCAGTTGTACCCGCTTTTTTGCAAGGACAATTGGCGGATGCGGTTGCTGGATACGCAGTCTGGGACAGACATCTAAAAATAGAACGAGGGGATGCTGAAATTACATTTGCCGCCGAGAACTATACTGTGGGACAACTTCTCTGTCTGCTGAAGACGCCAGCAACAGTCTCATAAATCTTCGTTTGCATCTCTGTGGGAACAAACAGGATACCACCGACAATGCCTACACGCGGCTATTGACAACCTACGACGGCGTGATAAACAAGTCCTACGCTGACCTGCTCACAATCCAGACGACTGTGCCGAAGGCGAACAATCTGGTCAGCCTTGGTGACTTAAATAACCGCGTCACCATAGAGCATATTGCCTGGAACGGAGTGCTAAGTCGCCAGAAGACCTACAGACGCAGCAGCAATGGCCTCAGAAGAGGATGCGATCGTAGGAATAAGAAGCTTGTTTGCCTGGAGTCTTTATTCTCAGCTGAACCCATCACCAGAGAGCCGCATACGAATTAAGTTCTTGTTCCAACAATCGCATATTCTTCTGAAATACTCTCCTAAATTCGCCTCTTCGCTTTTATCGTCAATGACCTTTTCCTGCAGGCCTGCACATAGGACCATCGTTTTCTGATCAACACCTTCCATAGTCAGATCTGGGGAAAAGTGACATGGATGTGCCCTCACTCGTGCCACTGGCTTGCATTCTCGGTGGCGTGTCAGCGTGGCATGCCAGTGACAGATACGTTGTGTGCCGCCGACTGCTGGATGGGCCACCGTCTTGCCCTCTCTGAGGCTGAAAATGAAACCCCGCCGGCGTCGGCAAGGTAAGCGAATACCAGGTAAGTCAGGTATTATATTACCGGATGCGGCTGACCGCTGATTAGGTTTAAGCAAACGTCCGGATCTCAGCCTGAAACAACTGAAAGCTGCCGGGGCATAATGAAGCTAACCGCGGAATGTCGTCCACTCCACCGCTATAGAAGTCCTCTGTCGTGCACACTGTCAGCACCAGGAATGTTTTGACGATGACGACGACGAAATCCACAGTCTGCTCACCAAGGATAATAGGTTCCACACGAACTCGGTTAACAACATAACCTCGGCCAACAAAGCAGCTTTCTTACCATTTTGAAGCCTGATGCAGCAGCGACTGAGATGCGAAATGCTTGGACGACTCACAGAGTCGAAGATAAACAAGGATGTACATCCACACCGCACCGAAATGAAGCACTTATTTGGGTCTTCAAGGCGGTTTACGGTTCACAAACTATGGCGACTGAGCCACTGCTCAGTTCCGATGAAACAACCCTCCCGGCGAAAAAAATATCCTACAAGGCCATTAGAAGACTCCCTTAAAGGGGGACCAAAGCAGGGCTAGACCACCAGCCCCCGTTGCAATTGACCACCAAAGCTGCATACCAAACATCCGGCGACAAAGCACCGGCGCTGAAAGCAAGTTCATATCGCTATTCCAGATGTGGAAACAAAGACAAATTCCTCAGGTCTTAGAGGACGTTACCATCTTCCGCCTAGAAAAGTGCAACGAAAATAAGCAAATCTGTGGCAACCACAGAGGCATCTCTTCCATAACATCGCAGAGAAGATTCTCGCTCGCGTCCTACTCAGTCGCTTGATCCTTCACCCGGAGAAAAGGACGCTTCATTAAAGGCAATGCGAATTCCGAAGGAGCCACGGAAGCGTCGACATGATATGCGATGCCCATAAACCACAAGATAGGTGCCAGGAAATGTAAACAGCTCTACAACACTTCCGCAGGTTCTAAAAAGGCCTTCGATACAGTCAACCGTGATGAATTCCGGAAAACTGGGCCGAAATTATGATTTCCGGAGCGTGTTACTCAGATTAGGCGTCAAATCTGTCGATGTGGGATGATAGACACGGAGATCCCCAAGTCAAAGGTCAGGGAGACGTTGTTGTCAAGAGAACCCTTGCCATCAAAAGGGATCGTTGAAGCGACTCAGAAGGTAGTGGTAGCAATTGATTTTAAGCAAGCCAAATGTAGGCCTTTGAGGTTGTTAGTCTCGGCGCGAGGCATGTGCGCTCGCCCAAGCTTTGTGCGAGGGATACAACACCGATTGGCGTAAAACTGTAGCCATGCTGGGGCCAAGTCACACGCGGCGCAAGCTGTCAGCTGGCAAGCGGGCACGGTCGCTGTCAACACCCCGAATAGACCGTCACAACTCCACGTCAGAATGATTGCTAGCGTCACGGACAATACGTCAGTCTCGGGAGTGTTCGCAGTGGTAGGTTGGGTGAAGTAGGCTCGTGTACTTGGCCCCACCTCATTCGATCACGTGTTCTCCATGCGAATGGGTATCTACCGCGGGGAACGCCCAAGAATAAAAATCGCCTAGCGTACTGACAGACAACTGCCCAACATCTGTCGCATGAAGGCATAAAGTCATTCTACACAACCAGTATTCATGATCTCCTGTTCATGGATGATTGCGTGCTCAACACCACGACGAAGGCGGACATGCAGTGAACCAAGGGCCTCTTCGCCTACGGCTGCAAAAACATCAGACAGATCGTCAACACGGAAAAGTCTATTCATCAACTAGCACAACCCGATGAGTAAAACGCGAGTGCACCTTGCCTCACATCTGTGGACAAATTCGTGTACCTTGGTGGTACAATCCTAAGAAACATCTGGATTGAGGACGAAATTGAAAGTCGGATCTCCAAAGCCAGCTAGACTTTCGTCCGGCTGCAGAATCCATTTTGGAATAGCCGTGGCCTCCGCCCAAGCACGAAACTGCAGATTTATCGTGCTACCACCCTGAAACACTCTTACACGGAGACGTGGGCTGTCGGGTTAGTAAACGGAGTCTCTTTCACCTCAGCTGCCTCCGCAGCGTACTGATGCTGAGATGGCAGTACAGGACCCCGAAACAGAATTCCTGGAGAAGCTGAATCCTCAGTATTCACGCCAAGACGAGGCAGATACAGTTGCGATGGAACGGTCGCGCTGTGCAGATAAACGACGAGCACCTGACAATGCGATTGTTCTGCGATGATGGGACCACTGGCGCTCGTAGGCAAGACGGACAAAAGCGTCGTCAGAAAGGCACATCGAAAACCTCTCTGCCTCTAGTCCCTTAACCCCGGAAAACGTCCTTCAGAATCGGCAGGGGTGGCGAACTGCTGTGGAGACGGGGGCCTATCCTACAGGAGATGGAAGCATGCAAATTCCAAATACCACGGCTAAATGCTGTAAACACCTAGCGCCCGCGAACATACCCGCATTGTCAACTGAATTTCCGGGCACGTTTCGGACTGGTCGGACATCCTCGGATTTACCGTCACCACGACCTGCCGAGCTCCCTATTTCCGTGCATATCGTCGCAATCACCAGCAGCGTTACGGAAGCAAACCTACCCACGAACTCTCCCATCCGCCTCACCAGCACCAGGAACAGTGTGGACCCAGTCCCTACCTGTCCACACTGGTTGCACCTCAACACCACACATCGGCCTTTTTGGCCACTTCAGAATTCACCGAACTGCGACCGGTAAACCATTGCGAGGAGCGCGACATGCATGCGTTACTTCCTCGCTCACCTGCCTACACCATCTGAGGGCGTTTGGAGATCACTTGGGCCTATTTGGCCACGTGCTAATACGCGAAAATCTTAACTGAAACCCCACAGTCCAGAACCAGTCGCCACACTTCGCGCTACTTGCCGACACGAACAGCAAGCGTTAAACACGAATACACCAAACACAAACTTACACACTTTTCTACCACACACCATGTATAATTTTTGCAACAAGCAAGCGGTTCATTTTAGCAGTGCCGGTGTGGCAGCCAAGACACCCACGCAAGAATGTGTACATTTCGCCTGCCAATAAAGCATATCCTCCGTTTAGTCCGGCACGCGGTTGTGGAACCAGATGATGCGCGGCACGCGCAGACGGGCTGTTCCGACTCGCCAGCGGCTGCGCCAAATCCTATCCGCTGTTAGCTCAAACGGTCGACTGGTGCATGAGGAGAGTAAGGCTGACACTGGGAATACATCCCCACGGAAAGTCAGCGCATTCCTAACTATAGCAAATATGACATGCTTTAATCTGTCAGGACGCTTTAAGAGACGTGGATTGGAGGGCTGCCAACTAGAGGGGATAACTCATTTGAACCAACTTTGAAAAACCCGGCGGCCTTGGTGGGATTCGAATACACGACAGCAAAGACGAGCTTTGAGTATAGCCAACGTCCTAACCATCCGAGTTACAAGACTTCACCGGCAGCCGCGAGTTTAATCACATTTGGGTCAAGTAACCCACCCAGCCTACTGCAAAGGGGACTAAATCAGTACACAAGTGGATGCTGGTGACCGAATTCAACATGCAAGCGTACGTAAGAATGGTTGAGTACCGGGAAAATTTTATTTTTGAGCTTTCTAACACGTGCAGCAGTCAGAGATAACAGCAGCAACAGAGTAGGCGACAGTTGTAGAGGACCACTGAGGTAGCTCCGTAGTTCAATGCGCAGAACTCCAGATGCCGGCGCTAGATCGATACACTGACTGACTAGATTCTCATCCGAGGCCCAGGCCTCATCTAATTCTGGGCTTGTCTTACGTCCTACAGAGGCGATTATCTTGGCGGTTGCGAAGCTAAACTTATGACTTCTTTCGTAGACATGGGCGGTACTTGAGATAATTCATCGCCCGGTCGCACAATCGGGTTGTGTTTGTGTAAGTGCCATTCGAGCATGCGTTAAGTCCGGCCTATACAGTTACAGGGACAGTTTAGGCATTGGATGCGATACACTACCTCAAACTGCTCTCCGAAGATTAATCGCTCCTTTATTTTCATGACGCTGTTAGGTGTAATAACTTAGCGCCGACGTGCAATTCCGAAACCTAGTTTCTCAACAATGGGCTCGGCCGCTTCTGAAACGTCTTCTAAGTATGACAGGACAGGCCATATCCCTGGTGATTCTAGTTGGATTTTCCAGTGGCGAACACGCACACATCGACCTACAAACGCCTTCAGATAGCCATTCCGCATAAAGTGGTCACGGAGATATCGGATTCTGCGTACTCTTTCTCTTTCGGGTTGCTCCAGTGAGTCTGATTCCGTTTGATGAGCGTTCTCGCAGAGCTTTGTTGGTAAGGGCACTGGATGGTTGCTGAGAAAACTAAGAAGTTGCGTAGTGTTCGTTGTCCTTCTGCAAACCGTCGTTTAAATCTCTCCTTCAAGACTTCGCCCGATGAGCACATGAAAGAGGAGCAACTGATGTTCCTTCTTCCCTTGTGAACGGTATATCAGAGATGACTAGGTTAAGCAGATTATGGAAATTCTGCCGCATGTCCTTGAAGATACCAAGCGTATCGTTAACGTAACGGCTCCAAAATCATCGGCTCATGTGGATAAAGCCAGTCTTTTCTGGCTCCCGTAGGACCAGTTCCGCCACCAAACTGGAGAGCGGGGAGGCCATTGCAGTTCCCTCAATCTGCGCGCAGGCTTCTCCAGCAAAGTACGTTTTTGGCAAAATCCGGACAGCTTCATGAGTCTCGCCGTGTGCCTCTTCGGGTCTCAAGCACCAGACTTCGTGCGCCAAATTCTATAGGGTGGACGTAAGTAAGGACGTCACATCGAAAAAGACCTTGACTTCGTCCTAATGGTGAGCGACGTGAAGTGACTGGCGGACTGAGAGTCAGGCTGTAGAGGCTCCTGAATGTGTTCTTTATGGCATTCCTATCTACGTGGGATCCGAGACACCCTCACAGTAGCCTTGTAAATAGTGGAGACCATATCGTGTGTGGTAAGCGCACAGGGCTGTCTAGTTTTGTTAGCCACTGTGTCCGCGCCCACCTCCGGACGTCTTGAAATCGTCTTGGCATCGAAGAAAAGCGGATGAAAGGTGACATAGTGCGGCAAACGTTGTGAAGCTAACTCAAGTTGCGTTATAACCACTAAAGTAACAGTACCTCAAGATATATAAGTCATCGGTTTTAAACTATCGTCCCATATTATTTGACTCCTGCAAAGAGAAAGTAGAAAACAAAGATGGAACACATCGAGGGAAACTTGCGTAGTCACAGGACAGACAACAGGTAGATAAATAGCTGTGTTGGACTACGCAATTAGCGAACACAGGATACTGGATTTATTAATGGATTGTACAACAATGAGGCACAGAACGGCAGACTGACCACGGACCGGCCGATAAGCGAATGACTGAGACGGCCGTAAATAGAACTGAAAGCTGCAACGGGAGGATCCCTGCCACATAAAATATCGTGGACCGCAAGTGGCCAAAAGGTCCCGTGGCCTAATTGTTTGGCGTTCGAATTCGCACCCGACGGCCGAGAACTCTGGGTTACAATGCCAGCTTATTCAAAGCCGGATTTTCCTATGGCCCACTAGTTAAGACCGATATAAGCGGAACAGTTATACTCTTCCCCTTGTCTTTGTCGGTACCCCATCCCACATTGGAACTTACTGGACGATATGTTAACGACTGCAAGGGCCGTATAGTGCACTGCAAGTCACAATGGGACGAGCGTGCCCCGAAAATTGATCGACGAACAACCGGTCACAATGCTGGAAAATCCCGACCGAGACCGACCAGTCAAAAGGGCTGTGAACCAATGGTAGAGGCTTGGACACCGTCAATCAATGTTCTGGTTTGTACCACAGCTTATAGCAACATGCAGTTTAGTCTGGCTCAACTACTGAAAGTTCGACTTAGTGTTCAACGACCACTACCAGCTATATTCGGATCTAAGTTCTCCTCTGATTTGGTTTTCCGAAGTTATGCGCAGTTCTGCCATGGTATCCCACGGCTTCGGTACTTTCGAAGTTATGCACCTACTTCTCACGCAAAACGCAAAAAATGATTGATTCTGTGCATCACTTACCCAGCTTAAAATAAAAAAAATTAGCAGCCTTATCACACGTTACCCTACCGTATTTACCACGGCTGGGGTAGTCTACACAGACGGATGACGCCTTTATTAAAGGAGACCCTGGTAGTTACTACACCGGCTTGTCAACAGGATTTCGCAGCTAATTATTAGTACGAAGCGTCCATATGTAACACAAGCATTGCCTTTAGGGCGTGCAAACGACATTAACACAGCGATTAGTAACCCAACAGTGGGTGCTGATATCTACCTAAGCATATCACTAAAAAGGTTAGCTTCTGTGAAGAAGTCCGCATAACCCAGCGGAGCACAAGCCCGCTAAAGACATCGGCTGGCTGAGACTCCAACATCCTCGCTGAGTAGTACACACCATACGTTTTGTAAATATTGCAACTCTTTTCGCGTAAGAGGCTGTAGAAACCAATCGCTATATTCTAGACTGTGCAGATCGCAAAGCTGATCCTGGACTCTATTGGGCAGAACAAAAACGGTAAGGCCACGGTCCTGTCAATTCGGTCGGAATTGTTGACCACACAGTGAGGGCTTAATCAGTGCAGGTGATGGTTTCGCAGCTCTACCGTCAGGCGTTCGCAGTGCCCTCTCTTGTTTCTCAAGAGAGAACACCGGAAAGTCACTGACGGTACTGTTTGTAGCCCGCTCCAATAGAGAGCGGTACCACCGTATGTTTTAAATCAAGGTTTCTCGCTCTCACCATATGAGACGCATTAACAGTTGATATCTGAAGAGAACCGGCCCCTGCGTACCCGACAAGACCTCAACCCGGATATTTCCTTCCTATTACCACTGTCGACCATCCATACAAGGCAAAGTCCACTCCAAACACATCTCAAATATTC
>CACRXP010000270.1:613627-632455 GCA_902702965.1 Spirometra erinaceieuropaei | reverse complement strand
TCGGTTCGGGTGGTCAAACCGTGGAATGAGCTTCCCGCAGATGTTGTGATGTCACCATCTATACAAAGTTTTAAAAAGAATCTGGACATATTTATGTTCCGAAATGACCAAGAGCGATGAGAAGTCGAGCTCACCCCCTGTAAGTCCTTCTCATTTTGTCCCACCATTATGGGCGTGTTCGAACTATTTCAGCCCAGAACATCTATCTGTACACCACACATTTTTTACGTTGCAAATAGGGTACTCAAAGGCTTACGCCTATTTCCCTCAATAAACTGAACTGAACTGAACTGAAGTCACCGCCGCAGATCTCAGCTTGAAGTGGTTCACACGGTGGACATCACCGAGTGCGACGGTAGAACCACCGGGCGATCTTTTATGTCCTCTGTTTTCTGTGGACAGTCTGAACCTGAACTTACTGCACCGCGAACCCCATATATTTTCTTTTTTCAAAAGACCCTGCTTAGATCATTTGAGTACTATTCTAATTGTGGCACTTCATTGTGTGTACAGCTGTATCTACCGAACTGTCAGATAAACAATAAGGCTTTCGAAGGTGTTGCCTCTTATCCTTGCCAAATGAACTGAATAAGCTGAAAGCTACAAAAGTAATTTTGATGACGTACAGTACGTACACTGAATATTTGGCAGCCTTAGAGCACCAAAAGTTAGACTCCCCGGTAACAATCGACAATGAGCAGACAAGCCGGAAATAGCGATTTTTCGAGATCCTAACTCTGACACGTCTTTGGTCATAACTCGTATGCAATTTGGTCGTTGATTGGTTGTCGTTCCTTAGTTGCGTTGCGACACAGCGAGCACGCGAGTACACGCCAATATCACGTGCGTACGGCGTGGAATGAATAGAGTAAGTACAGTTGTCTTTCTTTGCTAATATTCTTTTACATCTCTAATGCTTTGACGGTATTTCTTATAGCTTTAGGCTGGAGTCAGGGAGGACAATAGAACGCCGAATTTGGAAGTATGGGAACGAGGTCTTTCGGGGAACTGAGGGGACACACAAGGAAAGTCGCAGGCCGGAATATTCCCTGCTCACTGCAGTGGCTGAAAGCAATATTCCCCGAAGTATGGGGAAATGGAAGAAATACATCATCCCTTGTAACCGATGTTGGATTTACTCATATAGGATGCCTCGGGGACACAAAAAGCAGAAGATATCGTGATCAATATCAGCGATCGCGAATGCGCCACGGAGTTGCGCGCTTTGGTTTTGCGCAGGACCTTTTAAATATCCTTAACCCTCTTGTGATTGCACTACCAGCAGACCCAGGAACGCTGTTGAGGGCCTTGTGAGATGTGCAGGTAAGAGAGGAATACGTGCACGTCGGACTAAAATGGCAGTTTTACAGGTCTTTACATATGCGTAAGAATGTTCTTCTTGTGGCGAATGATGCGGAATTGTAGTTAGTTACTGGTAACCTCCCTATCTATAAGAAATCAAAGACCGAAATATAGCATATTTTGAGAAAAGTAGTCCGTCCGTACCTTAGAAACATCTAGCCAGTAGGCATAAATCGCGGCGGCGGGGAGCGACCGATGTTCGCGTCTTCCTTAAATCACTTGTTAGTGAGATAAAATGCTTCCAGGAGGCAAAAATACACTGCGAGGACATTAGTAATCTATCTCGGGCTCGCATATTTGCCGCAACCTGCGGCGTGCCAGCTAAGGATTTTGTCAAACAAATTAGGAATCCTAATGCCTACCACGGGTGCGAGATTTGCACAGCGGTAGGAGTATATAGGGGAAAGTCATGTACCCCGAGGAAGGACTAAATTACAGGAATGATTAGTACTCCTTAGAGTCCACCGAAAACGGGCACAAAGTAGGTATCCCTCGATTTTTGTCCTGTAATTGAGGGCGTATCCTCTACATTTATTTTATCCGGGCGTCATGAAGAAGCTGCTCTGTTCGTGGGCTAAGAATCATTGTTCGAAAGCCCGCGGTTGCGGCCAGCCATCTATTTTGATGGCAGTTGAATTCGAGACTGTAGAGAGTAGACTTCGCTCTATACACTTATACTTGCTGGCTAAATTTTCTGAACGTAAACTGAAACGATTGTCAACAGAAGCGAAGATGCGAGTCCCAGAAAGCAGTCATGAAGGAAGATACACGATCGTTGGGACAAGAGTTTTATTATCCTGACGTTTTGGATCCCTGCTCAATCTCTGCTCGATTATGGGTTCGAGCAGTAATCCGAAAAGTCAGGCTAATAAAACTCTTGTCTCAGCGATCGCATCTCGTTCTTCAAGACTGAAACAATCGATCGGAAGTCCTTCGTTACCTTTTTAACAAATTTCTAGACGAATCAGAGATGTCGAGGTAGTCGCATACGCCCAGCTCAAGCCCCAGTAAATGAATGGGCAATAATTAAGGACTATGTCCCGTCGGATAGAATGGCAACGATCAATACCAGTGTATGCTCACCGAAAGCTTTAGGAAGGATATTATATGGTCCGACCAATAGATCAGCATTGGCGATAAGATAATGAGCGTGAAGAACATACTAGCTGATCAAGGTACGTGCAAAGACATATTTTTTAGTGAAATCGTCAACATTTACGAGTGCTTTGCTTGTCTCCGGCAGTTGTAGTTCATAAAGGAGTATAAGGCTGACACTGAAAGAACTGTTACCTGTGCACCATTGCCAAAAACGTCTAGTAAGTTTGCCTACTTTTCACAACATACGCATTATAGTGTAGTAGTTGTTCTCGATAAGGTTAAGCAAACCACTCATTGTCCTTCCGCCTTGGCGAATAGAGCTTGTCCACCCTTCAAACGCGCAGTCCGCTCGCGAACACGCAGAGAAGAAATGGTCATAGTGACAAACGATCACTTTAAATAACTACAGTGAATCCCACTATTCCCTGTGCGTTTGCAGACGTTGTCAAAAGAAGCCAACGAACTCGCGGACTTCCACAGCGGAAGCGAAGGTCAGATTTGGACGCTGCACTGTCTCTTTCCGACAATGAAGTCACATCCTCTCCGGCAAGTCACACTAACTAGCGCTATTATGAATATAGGATAAAGAATTCGAACAGCAAGGACGCCGACGAGTCCATATATATCATTCCAATGGGAGATTCCTCATGCACTGATGCTTAAAAACCTCAATCAGGTGAATTTTCCCATAAGCTTCCAGGAGCCACCGTTGATTGACATGAACAGAGCCATGCAGCCAACAGGTCAGAAAATAAGGGCCACGTCTCAGAAACTTGATGTTCTCCCAAAAAGCCGTCATCACTCGCACGATTGGCCGTGAAACATGGAGGCGCGGAACGGTTAGCAGCGGAAAACAGCCGATAATTTAAATGTCCCGCTGCCGAGGAGTCCTCTGATTCAGACAAGAAGAGCACCATATTTTCCAGCATTGAAATAAAAACTTAAAGACTCCGAATTTTGAAACTATCTAATAGGCTTTTTATTTATTTCCTGTAGAATGCTTTTATGAGTTCCGGGATATATCGAAAAATCGATATCGTTGCGATATCGGTGTAGCGGATAAAATATATATCTCGTTGTTATATGTAGCTCGAAAAATGGCTATCTACTCTATAACGCTTAGATTCAGTTTGCTACCAGGGCGGAGAACTGCTCTGTACCCAAGCATCTATCTTCTTTTGCATAGACCATTCGGCATTCGATCCGATTGTAGCCTATTGAGAGCATATGGAGACTTGGGGTTTTTTGCTGACTGAAGTCAAACTGCCATCACTCAGATCGATTCCACAGTCTGTACAAATTATTTATATGATCTTTTCCTACCCTTGACGCTTTGAACAAACATACGACTGCGGTACGCGTATCGCAGATATCTGTTTTTTATCCACTCTCTCGGTTTTCGGAACTACTTAAAACCCCGTTCGCAGTCACAGGCATACGTTGACCTGCAAGCTGTTCCGTTTCCGTCGTCGTTGTTGGTCACTTCATTTCGTAGTCTGGACCCCATATAAGAGGGAAATTGCACGGAAAATCGACAAGAAGGTCCTGATATATCCTGTTCCCTGCGGAATCCTGGAAAAACTTAGCGACTTGACCACTTTGAGCATCATCAGCCCCGTTTGATTTTGTCCGCATGCGTACCCAATACGCCTGCTGTGGTGGAGGCTCAAATTTGTCTGTCGGACGCGATGTTTCACGATATAGACTCACGGGACTCGAAGCTTCGTTCTGCTTTCGGTTTATTGTCTTTTTGTTGTTATATATTTTCTCTCAGAGTTCCTGGAAAGCAAGAACTTTAAACGTGCTCTTGCTGAAATTAATAAAATTCTGCGCAAAAGCCCCCAATATACTGCTGCCAATGTTTGTGCTTCTAAAAATGCGTACTAAGTTTAGGCCTTGAAAGCCCTTACCTTGCTAAGAATGGCCAAATATCAGGAAGCGTGTCAACTTATGGACAATGTTGTCCAAGAAATCCCTACACGCAGAGGCACCCTAAATATTATGTCGATTTTCTACCGAGAACTTGATCGGGGTTAGTAAGGAGCATTATACTGTGACAGTCTGCAGAAGATAAAATGCTTAAATTCCTGGTCGAGGCCGTCGAAAAGCACCCAGATGCAGAGGAGTTATTGCAATGTTTATTCTTCATACGGGTGCGTAAGTGCGACTTTGATGCCCAACAGGCTGTTGCCCGTCAACTGAATCAAAAATTTCCAGGGAACAAGACGTATCTTTTCTGGACTGCAGTTAGTACTATGCTTCAAAGTGAAAAGAACCCGGAACTTGGTCAACGCATGTTCCTTCCGCTGTCACAACGTATGCTTGAAAAGGCTTTGTCTGAGGGTCTTTTTGATTCTCACATTGATCTGCAACTTTATCTGTCCATTCTAAGAAGAACCAACAAGTTTGGGACCGCGGTGAACTTACTGACCGAAAAAGACTTGATAGGTAAGACCTATGTTTGTATGTGTTCATTTCAGAGATGGGCTTTATTTTGCCAGCAGACTGCGCCTCAGACTGACGGCTGCAAAAACTAGCTCCCCCTGCATCTTAGACATGATACAAATCTTGAGAAAGCACACGTGGATTCTATCTCTGAGTGAAATGCCCCAGGCTTCACTTGCTGATAGTTCTTTTTAAATCCAGAACTTACAGTCATGTCCTTCATTTTCGTACATAGTATCATGCGCCTTTTTAAATACTTCCAAATAACTAACATTGTCCAAAGTGTTGGCACTCAGCTTTGTAGGAAATTGGGACTGGGTCAGCTTAACTGGTGACTGCGGGTTAAGCTCACGCTTCTCCTATCCTAACTTTCTGTAGCAAAATATTTCCCGAGGACTTCGCTGTTTAGGACAACGAAATCTTACTACCTTGTTTATGTTTATGTTCGATACTCAGACCGGTTTAACCAGTCACACAAGAATTTTCTGACTTATGTTTTGAACTATTGATCACAACTTCCTGTCTGATAGGTCAGTCTCAAGTAACTGTGGACGTAAATTTGCCTGTTTGTCGACTATTTGGGCGGTAGTTATGACGCGTTTTTGTTGCGGTATTATAACTGCATAAATCCAAATTAATGAACATGTTAAAATATAGTTTATCGTTCGCACTTTGCAGTAATTTAGGCATTGATTTAAGTATACTAACGGTTATGGTGGCGACTTTCATTCGGGCGCACCTGCACGTACTCGCGAGCATTTGTAAGCGACTATCCATCCTCAACGGCTAAACACTCTTGTCGGCGTCTATGCGTGTTTTAATTTTTTAAACTTAAGGGCTGTAGACAACCTTTTGAAACATCTATGTATTTGGCCACCCGATCCATCAAATTGCTTTTCCGATTTGGTAATGCTTTTACTCCTACGGCGCCAAAAAACATCCGGGACCGTCATACGGTCCGACTAATTGCTCGTTTTACATAATTTGGTCAGTAAACTCAGCGTTACAAAAAATTCACTGGATAAATCAACACAACGCTTGTTTCTTTTCTCTGGCTTCCTTTCTGGTGACGCAGCAAATCATGAACCTATAGTTAAAACGTTTTATGATCAGTATTTTGCCTGCATTTCTCTGCTATGCACTCTGGTTGACGAGTCAGAAACGGCTTTAAAATGTCATCGAACTGACCGCAGTCCATAATCTAAAACCGGATGTGAACGCTTGACGCGGGAAATAATTTAATGTAGCTGTTGAAAGTGAAAAAGGACATATTTCGGGTAAAGTACAGATTTTTAAGATCCGTTGAAGCCATCAGAGACCGCCTTCTTCAATTATAGTTCCTTTGGCGTGACTAAGAATGATTGCGTTCGACAAAGCAGCTTCTCTAGCAACGGTTGGGGGTTCCGTGACGAACAAACTTAAAATTCGAGTTTTCCAGCCACGTGTCTTTTATTTGCTGCAAAACACCTAGCAATGGAAAGTTTCCCAGCCAGTTTTGATGAACAATCGAATGCGCTAATGCAGGTCTGGGAAGTACCTAGGTTGGCTGTGCGATTGATGTACCCGACAACCGCCTTTGATGTAGAATTTATACTTGCAAACTCCGGTTATCGTACAGGGTGAGCACTTTCATGCGATAGACGTGCAGCTAAGAAATTATGCGGTCATTCAGAAAAACATCCCAGATAACTCGGAAATCGGTTGGTCTATCTGCGTCGGCCAAAGCGTAAGAGACATTAAAACACGATTAAACTGCCTAGAAGTGGCGAACAGTGGAAATGCGGGGATTTGCGCCCACTACTTAGCCTTAATTTGTAGGAATGTTGTATACAGACCGGTGTAAACAAGTAAATAAATCATGCACAGTGTACGCAATAAAGTTTAAAAATCGTTCTTGCTATTCCGCGGGTTATTTATCCTCCAAGAATTACGGAAACATACTTTATGACAGTTAGTCGACTTCATGATGTCGGACAAGGTTTTTCAAAATGGTATCCAAGATTGGTTCATACAGACGTTTCTTTCATTACTCAAGGCTATAAGAGATGAGCTGTTCTGTCAGTTCACTTTAGAACGAAACTTAACGTGACCTAGACACCAGATACCAGGGAGAAAATTACAGGGAACCTACGAAGTATCTTCTTTGAGAAAATGAAACCGAGGCAGATGATTGGAAAAATTTCTAGCTAATAACCGACAAGCTACGGTACAAAATTTACTTTGGACTTCTGCAGATCTCTGTCCAGACATTTTGTTGGTTACCAGAACTGATAAGACTGACTGTCCGGGCATCTCAGTCAGTTAACATTCTCTTCCACAGAAACTGGTCGGAACTCGATTGTACTCTGCGACCCGTTCTATACATTATTTATCCATCCAAAATTCTCATAATATTGAGTAAGGACTTCGTAACGTTTTGATAGCCACTTTTAGGATTTTTGGACTTTTGCACAAATATTTCCTGTTGCCTTTTTCATAAATCGATGAGTATACCATTCCCCGGGTGTTCCTGAACTGCTTTCTCCCTTTTTCTTTAGAAAGTATTAATATAAAGGACTACAATCATGATTATTCGCGGGAGCTTCTGGAACTGAATTCACAGCTTAAAAGATGGGATGAAGTTATTCGGATTTCCAGCGACATCCTTCAGGCTGACGCTGACGAGTGGACCGCATGGTCCATCTTGATGCAATGCACATTCGACGGTGATATGGCCACTGAGTCTTCTCAGAATCGGTAATGGCATGCTCCTCTTCTAAGTCTTCTATTTCTACCTTACTAAGCGAATGCCTGGACTTTTAGTTAGTACCTATGTCAGGAGTACGTTATAATGCGTTTGCCATATATATATATATATATATATATATATTATGACAGTGGGCGCTCACCGATCAGGTTACGGAACATGCTCGTTCCGTTGTCTTGCGGCTCATGCTAGAACCCTCTCAGGTAGTCGAACAGCGACTTGTAGTAGATGTAAATCAGGTGGTACCGACAAAGACAAGGGAGACCGGAATGGCCATTTCTGGCTTATTAGCCGTCGTCAGCCAGTCATACCCAACCCCGAAGTGTGGAACACCCGAAGCGCGAACTCGGATATGACTGGGTAAGACTGGCTGACGACGGCCAATAAACCAGAGATGGTCATTCCAGTCTCCCTTGTCTTTGTCGGTAATAACACACTGCCGATCTCATGCGCCACTGTGCAGCTGCTGGTTGGGCTCGAGAGAGATAGCCCGTAAGGCACAACGGAACGAGTGAGTTCCATAAGAACGATCGATGAGCGTCCCCTACCATTGTATATTCCCGATCGAAAACCGACAGGGCAACGGGCTCGGGGCACAGTGGTTAGAGGCGTGGACTTCTAACTAACAGGTCACGAGTTTGAGCCTCGGGTGTTCCACACTTCGGGGTTGGGTATGACTGGCTGACGACGGCTTATAAGCCAGAAATGGCCATTCTAGTCTCCCTTGTCTTTGTCGGTAATTCTATTCTGCCTATCACGGATCCACGATTTTCTCCGTAACGCTGATTCCATGCAGCATGCCCCCTGCAAATATGTCCTCAATCAGTGTATTCCTGTGAGTCTCGACTATGACCGAAAGTAATTTACATGAAAATTTCCTCTCCCGACATCACCAGCAATAAGTTGTTCCCACACGTCACGCCTCTTGTTGTTCAACCGTCTTCCAAAGTGAATAGTGTCGCGGGTCAAAGCTCGCTTTGATGCGTGGGCATGATTGACGTCATATACGAGCTGGCAGCACACTGACGTACGGGTATACATTTGCATATTTTGGGAACGCGTCCATCGATCGGGTTACGGGATCCACTCGTCCCCTAACCCCACTGATGAACACCCTTCCAACATAGTTAATATGACCGATTGCACCTGATAGGACACCGAGCCCGTAGCTCAAAGATAACGTTTAATAACCAAAAGAACGCGAGTTCGAGCCTTAGGTACCCTAGGCCTGGGATCAGGTAAGGCTAACTGACGACGGTTAATAAACCAGAAATGTCCGTTCCAGTCTCCCTTGTCTTTCTCGATAATGTCCTTCGGCGTATACATATATACCGGCGCAAAATCCACTACGGATTTCCGCGCCCAACTGCTTTTCCTGCACTCTTGTCCCATTCTGATTACTGGGAATAGGACAGCGAGATCACTGCAGTGTAAACCATATTAGTCACGCACAACTCGACTCCAAGAGTGATGGATCTCATCGAAAACGACGGAGGAGCCGTCGACGTCGGTCCTATTCGTTGATTTTTAATTTCCTCAGAAATTAACTGCAATCTTGGAGTAGATCAGTAGGCGTAGATCTATAGGCGTATACCGAAATTTGATGTATGGATGTCTGGGCCGAAGTCCATTAGCCACCGCGGATAACCGCATAATATTCGTTTAGGATAAGAGGATACCATACTTGCAGCAAAGGTACTAGCCAAAACCCATACACGCGTGTTTCGCCGATATTTTGCCGCTGCATAACACAGCTGCGAGCGGTTCGGCTCATCAGCGGGTCCCCAGTATTCCCCGTCTGTTTTTTGGTAGATATTACAATTTAGAAATTGCTGCTTTTTAATTCCCTCAGGAATCAACTTCGGACTCGGAGTAGTCTTATTCCTTATCATGCCGTATCGTCATTGCCCTGATACTTTCGACACAACCCTGTCCGTAGGAATGTCCAGACAGTAACAAAAGCCTAGGTAACGTTAACTTTGCAGAACTTAATGCTATTGAGAACGATTTTAAATAACCCATCCTAAACGTTGGTTTTCATTCACGCTAGCGAGACCTCTAAGGAATATTAATTATTGGTCAATCAATAATAGTCTAATCATCCCCAGGCACACTTGACCGCCCAGTCCTTCCAACATCAGTAGTGCTTACGGACGGAAGTTTTCAGGCCCTGAGAACGAGTAACAGGGATGAGCTAACGTTGCCTAGAAAGTGAGGAGTTAATTTTAGTTCGTCTGGCTCAATCGTATGCACAGTTGTCCACACAGCCCGCTTCAGCGAAGTACTCCGACCTACTCATGTTCATCATCGATCTCAGACTTTCATTACGGATGTCAGTATTTGCTTATCTTCAACTAAAAAGAAGTTTTTTCCCATCCGTTTTGTTACAGGGACCACATTCAAGAAGACTTTTGATAAACTCTTGAGGAAAGGAGAGCTGTGTGTACTGTATAAACCGCCATTCTTGTTTTCGACGCTTCGATGAAAGAGTTACCTGACATTATCCAAATCTTGGACTACCTCAAAAGCGGAAGGTTTGCTTAGAGTCTGAGGTCAGCAGAATCCATCTAAGAAGTGGCGCACAATACCGATACAGGATTGCACTGAAGAGCTTGCATATAAAATAAAGGATAGGCCGGAGATTTTAAATACTTTAAACCCTCCGTATAAAAATGACTGTTCAGATGAAGTTGGAGTACAAATCTATATGAAACATAGCCTCACATTAATTCGGCTTCTGTGACGTTAAAGTCCTCCATTGAGGACTCTTCCTATCCCATGTAGTCGAAGACAGAAACCGAGGGACAGAAAGAATGGATACTTAGTGTTTGCATGCCCACACCGGTGAGGATGTCTTCATTTTAGCACGTTACGCATTTTCCCTCATTTTTGAAGTATAGTCGGCGTGCATCTTTCACACCCAATTCAGTGTAAAACCTAAGCGGCGTCGTTTCCGATAGTTCGACCATTGTTGTCGACGCCCACCGATGTGATGGCGTGCATAGTGTGCCGTAGGCAGCCATCGAGTTTGGGGATCTGCCCTTAGCGGTTGCCACTACAAAATGCTGGTGCTTGACGATATTGCCGTGTAACACCGTTTTGGTTCGCAGCTTTGTTTAAACTGCTGGGGCTTGAGGGTACTGCCTCTATATTCACCACAATTTATTCGTTGAGTTTTCAACGTTCCTATCCGCTCGTCTAATCTTATCCTATTTTCGGAACGAATTTTGTTTTTCGTCCATCTGTTAGAAGTTAGTTTATTCTGTCAGCAATTGTTACTGACAATTATTCGGTAGACGTCTTATGAGATGGCTTGCAGAACTTTCAGGGTCGAGGTTTATTGTTAATTGTTGGCATTATTTGCCGATAAACCAGGTTGCGTATATCTATAGGATCTCATCGTGTACGGGACAATAACGTGGTGTGTGATACTCTCCTCCCTATTGCAGAATGAAGCAGACGGAAGCGTTGATAAAAAAGTATAGGAAACAAAGCCCCAAGTGTCGTGGACCTCTGCTGGCCTATATCGATTTTGTGGGAAATATTGTACAAAGGCAATTGGAGTATCCAAACATTGACGAGGCCTTTTGCAAGGACCTAGTCAAGACCTTCTTCGACAAATTTTCCAGGCGCCCTATTTGTGCAATGGATATCGCCTATGTCATCCCAGTTTTACTGCCAGACGAGAAAAGGCGGAAGGCTGTGAGTGCCTTTTCGAATAATCTCATGCTTCCTTTAACTCCCCAGCGACCAGTTTTTGTCGGTTATTTCAAGTGTTGCTTGGAGTTCTTATTTCACTTGTTATTGCTGAGGTCCACCTAGAATTTGTTGCAGGTGCTGTGCGCATACAGACCCTGCGTTTCTTTCGCATAACCTGCCCATTGTTATGGCCTTTCGTTCCTTTGGCCGCCGAAAATTTGAGCTACTTTTGCCGTAAAATGCCATGAATACCAGGTTTGCTAGATTTTGTGTTACCTTCGGCAGAGACACAAAATAGAAAAAGTGAATAAATGCTCCTTCCACTTATTGCTAGAGGCATTCTGTTTCATTTTTGCTTCCTAAGATATTCAGGCGGTAAAATCCACCGTGTTTAAATTACCTGGAGGTTTATTTCTGTTGTATACGTGGACCAAACGTAAGGCCTTCACGTACATCCTTATTTAAAGCTATCGTACTATTTTGCATTCACTAGTACTTAGCTTAAACGCCATCCTTTCTAGCTTCTCCATTTGCTTAACTTTTTAGTTCGTGGCATCTATTCTCAAACAGGCAACCACAAAATCACCGGACGAGGTTAGTTACAATGCACTTTCCTGTTTCTTTTTTACGCTGAAAAGTCATTCTTGATCGTCAACGCACAAGTGCTACACTCTCACATTTTGTTAACCTTTTTATATGTTGGCTTTAGGTCCTGGGACTTGCTAAAATGGTTTTTTTGACATCAAGCTTCTGGGACTGCTGTGTCCATTAAAAGTTCTTCAGGCGACTTTTCTCTCGCCCGTTATAATCCGGCCATGACACTCGTTCCGTTCAGTCCCTCCCCTCCCCTTAATTTAATTTGGCCTTGTCTTCATTTTTTTGTATTTTGCCACTGATCTTATATGTCACTATGGATCCTGTCAAATGTATTAGAAGTGACAGAAACTTCAAATTTTTCCACTGCTTGTGAGACTGCGTCTCTTCAAAGTGCGGTATTTGGAAGTACATAATATTGGACATTTTATGAGTCATTTAATTCGTGGATATTCTTGCGACACAACCCTTGTTTCTTACGGCTTTTAAGTTCTCCAAACTATGTGCAATCATTTTACTAAAGTGTTGGAGAATCGCCATATATTCCCGTGAAGAGATCTGTTGCCCATGCAATACTGCAATGCGCGCCATTTCGCATACTTTGTTAGGAGTACTAATATACTCCAAGATGTTATTACCATAACCACTCAAGGATCTCAAGGGTCCACATGATTTCGGCTAGTGTTTTGGGGATTCTGACGCCTGCTGTGTATCGTTGAGGTGGTTTTTGACCAGTCAATCTCCAGAAGCTGGAGCTACAGAGGTTATCAGTTTCTGGTCATGCCCACGGGACCAAGATCAGGGTTTATCACAACCGGCCCTGTCAAAAAAACTGCCCCTATCATCTTCTGGAATAAGACGTCAAACTCGACTTCGAAGAATTTCATAGCCACCTAGTGTTTAGAACGCCTGCATTGTAGGGATCGGTAGTATCGCCGCTGAGAATCAAACATCAGTATGCATGAATTGGCCACCATATTATCCACGTAGACACCTGTGTGCTCTACTGACAAACAGGGTTGTTCGTTTTCGTGGGCTTCACTGTGTGTGTGCTCTAAATGTCAAACGATGGTGACCTCGTTGAGATGTATGTGCTGAACTTGGTCGTATATTGAAAGGGACGTCGAGCGGTAACATGGGTACGCCTTTGCTCTTTGTTGAGATTGATGAAATCGGGAGCGAACACGTTCTTCGTTAGAGACGGGCGGTCTTCATGCCATAGTTGGTGGCGATGTCGATGGTTAATCCTTAATTTTTCCCAGGTTTTCCTGGCGCTCAACGGACTAGACGAATATCATACAGAGCGTTAAATTATGTGACATCGGCGTTTGATAATGGAGTTTTCAGAAACTCGAGTTCTTATGACGAATTTCCCACGAACAGTTTCTGATGTTCGCAGTGAAAGTAGTCCTGACGGCGTCTTGTTCATTCCACCACTATACATGCATGTGTATGCTCTAGGCTGCCGCCGACTATGAGGATTCTATCTATCGTCATATTTGCGCCTACCGAATCGCCAGGGCAAATGGCGTGAAAGTGGACATTCGCCATCTCCTCGAGGTCTATAATCGCGTTGCTCAACCCAACGTCGACACCCTGGCCGAGGCCACCGGCCAGGTCAAATTGACCGATACGGCTAAGAAAACTCAAAACGGCGGCGATAGTGACAATGCGAACATCACTGACATGCTGCCCCAGGATGGCCTCCTCCTTCTTGCCATTTCTGAACTCCTGGACCCCCTGAGGCTGAGTTCAGCCAAGGATTGTCCTCCGCCGTCTGAAGAGCGTCACCTTGGGCTAATGCTCCTGGCGGCCTACTGGCTCCATTCCATCGGTCTCCGGGAGTCGCCCGCCAACCACTTTATGCGCCTCCGGTTGGCTGCTCTTCTATCCTCTGCGGGAGGCCTGTGCTGCACGGCGAGCCAACTAAAGGTGATGGAGCCTTTAGATTTGAAGCAGCTGCTTCTCACTTCGCTAGGGTGCGTTGCTGTTTACTGTGTCCTCCCTCCCAACTTACTCCTCCAACATGTAGACAGGTTGGCTTCTCCGTTTGCAATTCGCAGTAAACTTATACATTTATTTGTCAGCTGACTGAAGCAAAATCCGCATAAACCAGCATATTGAGGGATACTGGAGCCGTGTTGCTGGCACCTGTCACTGGCTTGAAGATTTGATCGTTGATTTTCGTGGATGCAGACCGTCACATAAGGCTTCATAGTTTCTGCGATCTTTTCTGGCCGACTTTGCCCTCATTTTACGGAGTTGACCAAGGGACCCAACCGAAGTTACCAAGTCAAACGACTGATTTTCTGGATGAATCGGGCAACTTTTAATCCCCCTCGCAGGCTGGAGACAGCAGTGATGATAATTCGTTGCCGTGCTCTCATTCGAATCATGTTTCCAAGCGAGACCAGATTTTCGTTTAAGGAGCCTCGTCTGTACTCCATTATCTTAATTTTGGGCAATCAGGATGTCTAGTACAAAAACTTTATCGTTTTTCAGGAGTGGGCTTTTAGGATTTTTCGACGATAACATGATATGACCCAAAGACATTGCCGCCCTTGACCCCGTACATCGGTCTATCATTCGTCCATCTATGGAACTCTGTGTTGACTAGGCCTTTCGTCATTCCTCTGACTTCAAAGCCATTATTAGAGTATCGGTTCCGCCGACGTTTACAGCGATGTGAAAAGCACATGCTGGTGGCAAGCTTCCAGCTTTGGTAAAATTGGCATTCCTTCACCATTGACGCATGGAGAGTGGGGAAAAAAGCTGCTAATTGGCGGTTCGACAGGTCATTTTACTTACTGGCAGTGACTAACAGATCATGCCGTCCTGTATAAGACATTTCATTTATTGGCTCCGGATGTTGGGACGTACACGCAAACCACAGAAGTGTTAGATGCCCTTTCGGCGATACGCACTTTGATCGGTTCTAGACTAAATCCAGGGCCTGTTTCATCCTTCTGCCTTGCTTGTTGAACGTTGTGCCATGAATGGGGATAGGAACGTTCTCGGCACTAAGTCTTTAAATAACTCCAGCTGCCGGGTGGGTTCCCCGGATTTCAGATCTTGCTAGAGTCCGGAATACGACCTTCAGGCAAGCAATTAACGCCCGCACTTTATGTTGTGTGTCAAAATAAGAAACGTCCCTGGATTCCAACTTCCTATGCCAAGAGTCGGACTTTCATCAGGTGTTTTATCTTTCTTACCTTCCGCCACTACCAACCGACCATGTCGTCGAGCTCGCTGACTCGTTATGGACACCTTATTATTGACTCCGAGAATACTTTCGTGCATTTTTATTTAGGTGTCCGACTCGTTCGTTTGGCGGTGTTTCTTTTGGAATTTTGGACCAATAGCAAAAAAACCTATTTACCGACCCCTTACGACCGTTTGTAGAGTGCTATCACTGGATTTCATGGGGACTGATTGTGATATATGCTCTACGCCCTGGTAGCATTTTCCCGCCTTTGGTCCACTACTGCTCCTTCCTCAGACCCAGAGACCTGCATATTTTCCTGCCTTCATTCGCCTAGGGTCGTTCCAGCATCCGAAACCTGTTGAGACACCGGTTAGCCACCAACCGGTCTAACACATAGGCCCGTTTTCACGGATTAACCAACACGGGATTGCTGCTAAGTTCTAGAAGGCATCGGTCCTTCACAGGCTATCAGTCGAGAGATATAAAAACCGAAATACGTAAAGCACGGTGCCGTTATTTCGCTTTCATTTTTCGATGCATTTAGCTTCGTTTAAAGACTAGCTTTATTTTTCTTCCATGCTCAGACATCTGGCGATTACTCCCGGTCCCCACCTCACTATCTGGTCTCGCACTCGCCAGGTGGCAGCGAAAAAGCTCGAGCCTAACAAGCCCACGGCCTCTTCTGATTCTCCAGACGACCAGGGTGATACGGAACATGCTGATTTGGCCGACTTTTACCATCTGGTGACGGAAAGGACACGCTTGATGATATCCGAATCTGAGGAGTGGCTGGTGGGTGCGTTTAGGCAGCGCACCTACACTCAGATTCGTGATTTTTGCCAGTTCCTGCATAAGCTTCGTCACGCGGATAGCTGCCTTTTGGCTAAAACAGAAACCATCTACCGGAAGGTGTTAGTGTTGCCCAACAGGTTGGTCCAACCCTGCAATCCCCGTTCCGTCTCGCCTCTTTGTACTTTTCATTGAAATTATTTTCCCTAGCATGGAGGCATTAAGGTCTCATGCACTTAGAGTGCCTTGACCGCGGCCCATGCCAATTAGTTTGAATCTACAATTCTGGGACCTAAGAGTATTTAAACCTTATTTGCGATATCTTATACGCGCACAAGGCTCACCCGGCCACACCAGTTAGACCTTTTTCCATACCTCAGTCAACCTGGTTGAGAGTGTCCCCTGTCCTACGCGCTAAGACCCAAATACGCTGTCTGATCGAGGCAAAATTGGCACAAATGGCATGTATTCCTGCCAGGGAAGCCGGAAACTGGACGTTCTACCGGCAGTACATGGCTTAAAAAAAGATTCCGGAAGACCACTGATTTTAGGCTTTTTCAATGGTGAAATGTGACTTCCGATAAGCAGAATGTGTGTCGGATCTCTGTGCACATAGGAGTTTTAATGTTTGGCTAATCCACGCATTTATGACGATCCCCTAATAAGGTACAAACTAACAAGGATACACGCATTCGTCATGTCCCACGTTTCCTTGTTTCTTTAATTGTAGTCTTTTCCACCCCCTTCTGGATACTGCTCGGACCTATGTCGTCCTATTACTTTGATTGTTGTCATCCTATGTGAATCAGACTGAAGTCCTTGTTAACTGCCCCTCCCACCCACTTGCCTCCCAACCTAGCCTGTGTATCTCTGCACTATAGGCTAACTCACGCGAAAGTCGCCGTCCTTGTCCTCACCCCGCTGTGCGAAACACGGTGGACATCGTCGGCCACGACGGCTAAACTGTCATGTGTCCACACCTGCCTATTCGTAGCGCCTACTTCCTGGGGGGTAGCCGAGAAGGTAGGATTAAAAAGCACGCTATGATAACGAGAACGTTTCCTTTGTGGCGGACTATGACAAAGAAGAAACTCACTCATGTAGAAAATGCGCTGCCAGACGGAAGTCATTAAATACGCTTTCGTCTTTGCCATATCATTCTTATGTGAAAAATTTCTCAACATCAAGTGTACCCGTAGCTCAGGGCTGCGATCGTTGCTCAATTATTAAGCGACTGGAGTTGCGTCAGGGAGAAGTTCCTCAGGATTGCAAGGACGCCACAATCGTCTGCCTCTACAAGCGGAAAGGGAACCGCCAGATCTGCGACAACTACAGACGTATCTCTCTGCCTAACATCGCTGGGAGGATCTTCGCTTACATCCTTCTCCATCGCCTCAACAGCCATCTGGAACAGGGTCTCCTGTCGGAAAGCCAGTGGGGCATTCGCCGTCATCGTGGGATCAGGTCATGATCTTTGCCGCCCGCCAGCTGCATGAGAAGTATCAGGAGATGCGGATCCACCTCTTCTCTACCTTCGGGGATCTGATGAAGGCTTTCGACACGGCGAATCACGAAGGACTGTGGAAAATCATGCGGAAATTCAGCTGTCCCGGACAATTCACTCAGATGGTGCGTCAGCTCCGCGATGGCATGACGGCACGCATCGTAGACAATAAGTTTGTCTCAGAGGCATTCGCATTGACCAACGGAGTGAAGCAGGTCTGCGTCCTCGCGCCTACCCTCATCAGTCTTATGTTCTCTGTCATATTAATGGACGCCTACCGTGACGAATGCCCCGGGAGCCGCGTCGCCTACAGGACGGTCGGTCAACTCTTCAATCAGCGACGGATGCACTTCCAGTCGCGTGCATCCGCAACTACCGTCCACGAACTTCTCTTCGCCGATGCCTGCACTCTCAACGTCACCTCCGAAATGAACACGCAAAGGAGCATGGGCCTCTTCGCCGCCACCTGCGACGACTTCGGCCTAATCATCAACATGGAGAAGGCTGTGGTTATGCATCAACCGCCACCCGGCACTGCCTACATCATACCTCAAATCAACGTGGACGGCGCCCAACTGCAAGCCGCGGATAACCTTACCTACCTGGGCAGCACCCTCTCTCGCAACACCAAAATCAACGATGAAATGGCCCACCGGATTTCAAAGGCCAGCCAAGTCTTCAACCGTCTACAAAACACAGTCTGTAATGGCCACGGCCTTCACCTCCGCACCAAACTGAAGATGTACAAAGCAGTCGTCCTGCGGACTCAACTACTTCCACCTCAGCTGTCTCCGACGGATACTAGAGCTGAGGTGGCAGGACCCGATCCCGGACACGGATGTACTGGAACGGGCAAGAATCCTCAGCATATATGTCATGCTGAGACAATAGCAACAGCGCTGGAGCGACCATCTCGTGCGAAGGGACGACGAGTGGCTACCCAAACGACTCTTCTGTGGAGATGTCACCAGGGGTTCTCGTCGACAAGGAGACCAAATCCGTCGCTACAAGGATACCTTGAAAACCTCCCTAAATCGCCTACAAATCAACCCGACCAACTGGGATGACCTCGCCCGAGACCGACCTGGAGGAGGGTAGTGAAGACAGGCGCAACAATCTTCGAGGCCACTCTCATTACCGCCGCCAAACCCAAATGAGACAATGTCAAATCCCAACTGCTGCCGCCTCGCCACGCCAGCGCTTAGCCGCCTCCGACCTGCCCACGATGTCAGCGGACGTTCCGGGCACCGACCGGTCTTATTGGACATCATCATGCTGAGGCACCCGAACTACACCAGCCGCTCTCTGCCCGTTCAATTCGTCCTGGTCCCCCACGCCGACAACTAACACTGACCGCACTCACGAACCCCCTACCACCACCACCAC
>CACRXP010000270.1:584010-607447 GCA_902702965.1 Spirometra erinaceieuropaei | reverse complement strand
CCTCTACTGTCCACACTGTCCCCACACATTCACACACCGCACGGATCTGTTTGTTAACATGCGTATCCACGAAAGCGGAATTCGTCGCAGTCTCGAAACACCTAGCACATCCACCATGCCCAGCTCAACGCACGGGCCGCCGTCCAGCATGGCCACAATCAGCAGCTCCACCACTGCCACCATCAGCGAAACCGACAATGACACCACCGACTTTTCCTGTCCCCAATGTCCCATTCATACTGTGAAGAATTTCTCAACATCACGTGTACCCGTAGCTGAAGGTTGCAATCATTGCTCAATTATTAACCGACTCGGGTTACAGACTTGCAAGTGCAGCCTTCTGCCATAGTATCATTGACTGATGAGGTTTAATTGACCAGGAATAGTTGTTTTCATGATTCTGTCTTTGCCAACAATGCGTTTCGAAAGACGAACCCATTTCCTATTTGAGCCACTTTCCTGCCCAGCCACAAGGCAAACATAATTGTCGGATGAGGCACAGTTGTTTCTTGTGTCAGCCACTTAGTAGGCTTTAGAACTTTTGGGAAGTGACGCACACGCCCGCACGCGACAGATCGACCGTCGTGACCGACGATGTCCACCGTTTGCCCCGCAGCAAGATGAGATTAGGTGCGATGATATGCGTGTGAATTTCTTTACAGTAATAGTAGACTTGGGCAGCATCCACCACTCTTTCTCCCCCAACCTGCACTCGATGTCAACTTATCTAGGGGGGGGGGGGGCGCCTATCTTGAGGTCTCCTGCGAGGCTGTAGGCGAATTCGCATCTCGGAAATGACGTGGCGATGGTCGGTCCACTCGTCGGTACCCGGAATCGCCTTTGTCACCAGCACGTCCCGCTAGCCTCGCCTCCGGACGAGGCGAGTTCCCGTGTGCCGAGATGCACACACGGATATGAGCAACAGTTCGACCGTCTATTTCGACGATGTCCACCGTGTGCTCCACAGCCAGGTGGAACAGAGACGGTGACTTGTGCGTGAATTGGTTTATAGTGGTGGTAGACTTGCATCTACCGCACTCCCTCTTCCCCACGCCCCACCTGAGACCGATGTTAAGACAAAGTCAAGAAAACCGGAGGCGGAGGAGGGCGCAGGTGGCCGGTACGGCCTGGCCCGCACCTAGGCGTGCCACCACACTCCCTGGTCCACAACACACACTTTACCAGGATTTTAACCAGCAACGACAAAAGAATGGATGTTGGCACAGCCGAAACCGCACCCAGGCGTGCCGTCACACCCTGCTCGGATTCCACGGATATATACGCGGTTATATACAATGGTAGAGGGGTTAGGTATGACTGGCTGGCGATGGCTAATAAGCCGAAAGTGGCCATTCCAGTCTCCCTTGCCTTTGTCGGCAATGCTGTTCTGCCTATATCACGCGTCGCTGTGCGGCTGCTGGTTGGGCTCGAGAAAAGGCCCCAAGGCACAACAGGACGAGCGAGTTCCGTAGCGCGATCGGTGAGCGCCCCTCTACCATTGATTGGATTGTGTTTGTGTCTGGGGTCAATGGTGGAATGACTTAGTGACCAGTGTTTCGATGCATTTGTGTGTTTTCAACGAGCTTACTCTTAGCCCTAAACGTGACCTCGCAGAAGCAGCAATTTAGTCTGTTGTCACTAATGGACAAGAAACTATTTCTCAGGGGTAGATTTTAGCCAAGCTAGTGTCGACTTGTTAATACTTGTATGGACCTGATGGGAACTACTGAGGGCCGTTTAAGCTCCACCGCCGTTTTATTAATCCCCACGTAGGCCTCCAATGCCCCGAATACGCGGGACGTACTCGAAGAATCCCCTGTGAAGTCCTTTCATTTCATTTAACACGTGTCCTGTAAGACCCAGCAGACGAATTACTTGTTTTCAGGATAACCTGGTAGCGACGTTACGGACGTCTTATTGCTTTCTTTCTCCCGTCCCTTTTGCATTTTTGCCTTATAGCTTCGACGAAGCCCTGGAGACCATGGGGGATGCCAGTCTACAGGTGACCTCATGTAAGGATATATTTTTGCTCAGTACTCCTTTCTGTACGGTACTTGACCCCTCATTTCGCCAACATCCCGCCAACGACCCCTTTCAGCACAGCCTTTTTATGCACCATTTGCTCGTCCGCGAATTAATATACTGTCTGAATCAAACGTTGCATCTTGGGCATATTGCATTGAGCTCCTTCTGCGCTATCCTGTATGAGTTAGCCACACGAAGGCCACCAACCATCCCGTCGCCAAGTACGAATTTTAAGATCGAAGTCCGAAGCAGGAATGTGCGGTTGATAGAATTCCATAGTTATCCGAAGGAATTGTTTTTGCAATCCCATATCCGTTGTACTGGCTACTTTAAGACGCTTAGATCACGCTTTTTTTTATCCTGGGACGGCACTTTTTGTCCGAACGGGTGTTGGTGGGGCAATCAGTTACGTATAAGTATTACACCCTGGATAAGCAATATCTCAGCCCAGAGTCTTCTGTGGCCACTGGACCAAGAGTCCTTGCTGCAGCAAGGAAGGAGCTTTTGCGGCAGCTGAGACCGTAGGGTAAGATGTGGTTTGGTCGCCCCACCTGATGGACACAATGCTGTTTGGGTTGGGTTAAGGGTTAGAATTTGGGGTTATGGCTAGGGGTTAGGGTTAAAGATTAGGGTTAGGGGTTGGGGTTAAGGATTAGGGATTATATCCAGGGGCTAGTGTTAGGGCAATTATTTGTCAACCACTGAAAGTACAATCATGCACTCCCAATAGTTTTATTTTGCATTCGGCAACTTGACTTCGTCGCCTGTGCGTTCCCCGGCCCCACCTGTAAAAACCCCTATTCCACCGGTCCCGTATTAGAGGTGACTGAGGTTTGTTTACTTCAGATGGAGCTACCAAACCACATACGACCGATCACAGGTGTACCCAGGTGGTCACAACCACGATCAAGCGATCCAAGAACAAGAGGAAGAAAGGGACCAGTAGTAGGGCTACTGTCTGCATAGGACCCTTGGGTGTTTACTCGGCTGACACGGCGCATCGCGCGCGCACTGTGCGTGGAACCGGTGCTTCAGTGAATGCGTCACGCTCGTGAGTGTGCCCGCCAGCCTCATCGACTGGCTTGACTCACCGAATCTTGCTCACTTTGGCTCCACCGCAGGAGTTAGTCTACTCCTAACGTACCCACTGGCAGAGATTGTCAATCCGGGTATTGTGACCGTCAGACAAAGGCGAAGGACTAAGGTATCGCTCTGCCTACAATGTCATCTCAACACATCCTTGACCGTATTTCTGAGGCTGCACCACTTTCTGAGTCAATTTATTTGCTTCCCACACAGCTTAGTCGTCAGCGTCAGTAAAGATGACCACTAACCGTCTGACGCCTTACTCTATCCTAGCTTGAGTGCAGCCAGTCATAAATTTGCTTATTGCCTAGTTTCAGCTTAGTTTACATGCATTCCTTTTCCCTTTAGTGAAGGACCTTCTTAAGGACATTGTCGATTGCCGAGATTTTACCGTGGTTCCCGAATTCACCTGGTAAGTCGTTTGTGCACCCTTCTGTAGCCTAAGGCAAGTTACTGTCGGCATGCACAATATGAGCTGTAGTCACAAACGAATTTCGCGACTGCTTTTTAGCTTTATTTTTGCTCGCCCAGGGGAACAATGTGTGACGGGTACTCAACAGTTTACATCCATTTGACACATTCCCTTTCGTCTTGTTTAATTTCCGAGGAAATTAATGCGCGAACTAGGAGCAAATCTTTCGAAACGAGCCTTTTCAGGCACGATCCAAAGTTTATTATGAATATTTGAGCTGAAATCCATCAGCTACTGCGGAATAACCGCTTAATATTCACAAACCGCCAACATTCGAAACGGGCCTTTTCAGGCACGGTTTGTGAATATTAAGCGGTTATTCCGAAGTAGCTGATGGATTTCAGCTCAAATATCCATATCAAACTTTGGAGCGTGCCTGAAAAGGCTCGTTTCGAAAGATTTGTTACTAGTTCGCGCATTAGTTTTCTCGGAAATTAAACAAGGTAGGTTTAACCTGGAGTTCATATACCAGAAAACACACGGGAAAAGCTGGGGGACCCACTGACGAGCCGAACCCCTCGCAGCTGCGTCAGGCAGCGGCATATGATCGGCGAAACACGCGTGTCTGGGCTTTTAGCTAATACCTCTGTTGTTAGTACGGTAAGTCATTGCAAAGTTGGTAATCTACAAACGGAATTGTAGACCACCATGGCAAGCCCAGGTTTGTCACATGATCTAATTGTCTGCGCAGGTCAGGTTTTTCCCCATATCGAGCAGTATCCAATGTGTTACTGTGCGAACAAGAACGCGGGAGACTTGTTTTGCGTCAGCAGTATCCACCATCTGGCGGGCACCGAATGACAGAGGAGTGTGGGAGTTTGTTTTCAGACTTTACTAGCCGTTTATGCCTGATATGACTGATAATTGTAGTTTCAATCCCACATTCATGCCGACTTCCTCATTGACTGCAAATCTCTGCGTACCCATTTGTCGCCATTCATGTTACGGAGCGAAACTATAACAGTTGAAGGGGTCAATTCATCCTATTGTATAAGTCTATTTTAACTTTTATTTGTGTCATGTGGTCTGTGAATACCCCCTCTTCACTGATCACGCACTGGCATCCAGTACCCTCAGTTTACAAGAGTCTAAGTTCATTTTTAAATGTTCTTCCTTTGAGATGAGTGAGAAGGAAGCTAAATATTGACGCTAGCCTTAAGGCTCAGAAGTGGCGGGAATATGCGTAGAGGTCGAAATATCCTTGTGTCAATGTTTTCTACGCATGAATTAGCTACTAAAATCACGCTTGCGACGCCTCGGACACCGTCATCCGGCACCTACCCTCCAGAGAGTTCAGTAGTTAGGCCCCTTCGCCAATTAAGGCAGAATCGACTTATTTTAACGATATCACCTGTTTCGAAGTGTTTCGTCAACAATCCTTTCGTGACTCCGAGTGATCAGACTGGTCGTCCACCTTTCCTTTTTGTCTGAGTTATCTTGTCTCACGGAATACCCTCAAGCTCATCGGATTGTTTATAGTGAGGAAAATGCGCTGAGGGCCGACCACGCTCTCTGCCTCTCCCTTCCCCGCGCATTAGTCGACTGTCTGAGCTCATCAACCAACCGATGCTGAGGTTGAGAGAGAGAGAGAGAGAGAGAGAGATGGCTGACAGCTAATGACGCCCATCTGCGCGTGCCACACACGCGATATGCTCCCCACGACGCGTCAGGATTCAACACAAAAGGCCAGTGAACTGCTCTCGTCTCACATGTAACAAAGAGACCGCGCGGAGAAGGGGCTAAAGAACACACTCCCCACTCACGTGAGAGGCGCATAATTCGTGCCTATGGTGTATGATGTTGGACGTGTTCATGTGTGACGCATGTGTTGGTGGGAAGTGTGTGTGACGATGTGGTCCAGTCCGCGGTGATTTTCTTGGGGTCGCATGTGACCGAGTAGGCTCATGCGATGGCATGGCGCGGACAGTGCGGTTGTATGCTGCTAGTGGTGACCCTGCTGATGAATGGGGGGGGGGGGGTTGGCAGTGATGGAGATGGTAGAGTTTTTGGTGTGCAAGTTGTGTTTGATACGTCGTGATTGCGGAGAATTCCTCTGTCGTGGGTATCCATCTGGCCGAATAGGCCCGTGCGGTAAGTGAATGTGCGTGGACAGTGCGGACAGTGGAGTCCGATGCGACGAGTATATTTGGGGGCTATTGGCATTGGATCACCGATCGCAGTGTGATGGACTCGCAAGTGACCGAGCGGGTCAATGCGGGAGTTGAATGTGCGATCGCAATGAGGGCAGGTCGGGACCGGCTCCACATTGCTGGTGGTGGGTGCCGGGGCTTGAGGGTTGCCAACTGGCGAATCAACTCGAACCTCGCAGTCAGCCCAGTGTGTGTTTGTGTTGAGTGGCCGAGTAGTGGACTGGTAGTCAAACTGCAATGGCTTCTTCCTATTGTGACCCCTATGGCACTCTAACACATGCGAGATTCGACCCACCCACCCACCTTCTGTGAAGTCTTTGAGCGTGCGTCTGGGAGGCTAGGTCGCGTGTGTTGCACGCACAAACGGGCTGCCAGCCGCTTCCATTCTGAGCATAGGTTGGTTGGCCGGCTCAGACAATCGATTGGCGCACGGGAAAGGGGAGAAAGCTAGAAACTGAACTCGATTTTTTAACTTATTCCTACCAAACAATCTGACACGTTTGAGACTCACGGTGCGCTAAAGCTTGCCAATCGACGGGATAACCCGCACCTTGCAGTCAACCAAACGTGTGCTTGTGTGAAGTGGCCAACTAATGGACAGCGAATCAGACTGCAATTGCTTCATTTTGCTCCTGACCCTTATGACTCTCCCGATCCCCCCCCCCTTTCTTACTGTGTTTAATCCTAGTCGTTTGTGTGTAAACCGGGGATGTGGTGTGCGCCTAGGCGCGGGTTCCCGCCGCGCCAGCCGCCTGCGCCTCCGCCACCTCCGGTCTTCTTGACTTTGTCATGACATCGGGCGGAGGCTGGAGAGGAAGGGGTGTGGTAGACGCTGCGCAGGTTTACTATCACCATAAACTAATTCACGCGCAAGCCATCATCCGCGCGCCTACGCCGCTTTAAGACACACGGTAGACATCGTCGTAGTCGACGGTCGGACTGTCGGTCGATCAATTATCCTACAAAATTACTCTGGTGTTGTATTTTTAAGGCGGCAACTGGCCTTATATCTAGAATTTTGGCGCGTTGTTTGACAGCAAATGCTGCTTGATCATGGACTTTGTCATTTAAAGTTAGTCCACTTAACCATGGCGCCCTCGGAAATTCCCATTGCTACCTTTTTGAACGTCCATATTACGTCGACTCCCACCAGTTGCATCAACTTCACTAAGTGCTTTCATCTGCTGTTCTAATTTTCCATTCCAACTAGATTCTACGGGCGTTTCCCAAAATTTTGCGGCCTATATTACGAACTCGTGTCATTAAGCCAACTATACCTCGTTTCACGAAATTGTTGTCGTAGCGGTTGAGAGGTTGCCTCATTGGTCTTCACCATCTATATTCCCTTATTTTTTTCCAATGGTTAATTCAGTTAGGTTTACGTAAAGGGATTGTTTATGTTTTTGGTACTACTTCCATGTTTTAGGCGCGAACAAAATCCCGTTAATCAGCTGGAGACCTTCAACCACGAGGTACCTTCTTAAATGCTTCTTATTTGTTCATTGGATATCTTAAATTTTGCCGTGGTTTTTATTGAAATTGGTTTTATGCGACTAATAGCTAGGGATTTGCCTTTAACCGCCAGAGTATTCGAAATCCAGCCGGCCATCCGTCTCTGTAAGTCGTTAATGACATCCCTAAACCCCTTATCCACCCAGCCTTTCACGACTGTGGTGTACAAAAACAGTCCCTCACCCAAATTATCATCCGTTTTTCAATAGTGCGGGCTATTTGAAAATATAAAGTTTGCATAACCAGCAAACTTTGAATTTCGTATTTCAGAATAGTTTAGAACATTGTCAAAAGCAATTGTTTCGTGGCTAATTTACACGCTATAACACTTTCCATCTAAGTTCTTCACCTTATCTGCCAAGGAGGACCATCATGTCAGTCATCATCTACTGTTCGCCAGTTATGCTCAACCAACCCCATCTGTCATTGATTAATTCCAGCCAGTGTCTCGTCCCCTCGCCAGGGGGAAGTTTCAGCCTGACCAGCCCCGCGACCTGCACGAAGAAGATATTTGGTGATCACATAGGAGGCCCATGAGTCACTTGATATGGTCAAACCGCGTTCTGTACCGCCGAAAAGCCAAATACTTAGTCTGACAGTGCAATCAGTCTCTTGCATCGGTGGCACCACTAATCTTCAAGCGTTTGTTCTGCAAGGTATGATGTAGCACACCTTAGCAGGGCTTATACGCTATACGTCTAGCGGTCAGCCGTTTCCCGTCCGTGATCGGGGGTTCAAAATTCAACATCATTATAATGAGGATTAGCTTGTCCTTGTCTAGCAGACAAGGGCAAGCCGCTATTCCGTCTGTGAGATCCTCTTACTCGATTTTATTTCTCAGTGCTTCGTTAGTACTCTTCCTATGGCAACGGAAGCTGGGCCGCCCATATCTACTCCTGAGTCGATGCCATTCCATGGAAATGGTTTTTAACTTCCATAATCTTACAGATGTCACTTTTCTCCACCTTCAAGGTGCCACCTCAGTTGCTTTTTATCATCTGTTCTTGCTGGAAGCGATGGAGCGCCAAGTCTTCGCTGTATTGCATAAAGTATTTCATTCCAGGGTCCTGGGCACTGGCGAAAATAATCACCAGGCGACTCGTCTGCTTTAGCAACAATCAGTACCCTCTTTAATGAATAAAGTCCTACCTATAACACAGGCGCCTTAAAGTTGTCCAGCGCAGAGAAGTTCTGCTTCGTACCTCTGCATCAGCGATACAGTTGATTATTGCCGTTGTTAGCAGATCCACAGCTTATCATGCGCAGAAAATTGTTTTAATTAACCCGATGGATGATACTCGAAAGAACTCGATTACGATATCTGCGATGTCGAAATGCTAGGTCGAGGCCTTCTTCTTTGAGAGTCACTGGACGAGAAACTCATAGGACCATGTTGACAACCAGTTAATATGCTACCGAGTGTTTCACAGACAACAAAATTCTCGTTTGGTCCGTTCAGTTGCTGGTCGGTTATTGTGGGTACCCATTTCTGTTTTCCGCGACTGCTACATGGCAGAGAAGAGAGTTGTATGAGGTGAGTCGAGTGAGATCTCTCAGCTATGCCCTATTTTATGGTTAAAAAGGCACGTTTTTGACGGTTTACGGTTTTCACATCGCTAAGTGTCTCATAGGCCGTTAGGTACCTGTGGCAAATGTTGACACATCACTGTTTTCTTTTCCCACCAGAAAAGTTGGCTGCGTTTGCGTTTGGACCTGATCGACCTCTTCGGCGCTTGTGCCAAACTGGTTATGCGTTCGGTGGGGAAGATCGAGCGGTTAGCCTCGTTTGGCCAGAATTCTGCTGCAGCGTCTCCTCAAGCTGAAGATCAGGGTGAAGAGAACACAACACTAAAGGCTGTGCAGGAGCTGGCTGCTTCCACAGCGTTGATTGGATCGAACCTTCCCGGTGTGGATTCCTCACATTTCCGGGTGAGATCAACCTACTTAAACGCCATACCTGAGACCCGTTTGTTCATTGGTAGGACGTTTTCCTGTTCCCAGAGTTCTCTGATAAAAATTTCTTACCGCAACCTGATGAAATGAACGGTGAAGCGATCCGCTATTCCACTTTCTAGTTCAAGAAACGAGAGCAATAGTTAATTCCGCCATCTGTAAAATTTGCCACCCCAACGTACTTGTCTCTAGAGCTGACGGTTTGTAAAAATCCGATTTTGCTCGTCAATTTTCCGTCGTTAGATGTAGGAACAGTGCACTATACCCTTTGGAGTCATCAGGTGACTGTGAGAGGGGTGGACGTGCTGTCTGAGGGAGGGAAGGGATACGGTTACCGTCCGCAGTGTTGTCGAGTCAGGGGGCATAATGGAGCAGTGAGACTCCAGACTGTCGGATATAGATTAGCGCCTGTTGATTTGGGATGGGCGCGGAAGGTCAGTGAACTGTGCGTCCGACCAATCGTATTGAGCGTCCGTTTCGATCTAGCTACTAATCCTATCTGTGTTGTGGTGAGAGTTTGACCGTTGCAAGAGACGATGTCTACCTTGTGCCCTACTAAGTGGGCCCAACACCGGTGATCTCCACGTGAGGTAGTTTATGGTGAAGCAGACTTTCGCAGCGTCTATCGCACCCTCTCCTCACCCACCAGGCCTCGATGGCAAGACGGTGTTCAGATGATTAACGGTAGGCTTGTGCGAGAATTAAGCCTGTTTCATGTTGATAATGGCGACCTACCCAGCATCAATTTAGTTGGAGTGGTGGCGATTTCTGTGCACTTGAAAGACCAGGGACGGGGTTATGTCGGCAGATAGCCAGTTTGTTTTCGTTAATACTGATGCCCAGGCGTCAACCTGTATGGCCCGAGTTAGCAGTTGGCGCATTGCATGCGGTAAATAACGCCAATATCTTCCCCTTTAGGCGTTGAACTCTTTATTCGAGATAATGCTGCGCACAAGAAGGACACTAACGTGTAGGCTTTGCATATGAAAAGCCTATTTATTTGCCGGCCGATCTCCTAAGAGGTTTCGCATATATTAGGCAGGCACTAGAGGGTCTGTTGTGCGATTTCTTTAGTCAGCCTGCGGTCCTTTGACTATCTGACGTCCCAGGCAGACTTTCGCAAAACCGCTAACTTCTGGGCGCGCAAATTCGCCGTAGGCTTGTGTGCTTTCTGTACCTGATGTATTTTCGTCCGTTTTCTTTTTAACGAAAAAAAGTTCACCACGTGGTAGTTTTTGAAGGCTGAAGTTACCACTTCATGTGAATTTTTCTTCCTTCGTACATCAAAATTTCGCCATTTTTGGCAAATATTTTTCTGCTTCATATCTTTCCTTATCAGAATATTGCGTTCTAGCCTTATTTAATAAGGTGTTAACAAAGCTCCGTTTGCGATAGGCAGTATTATTACTCTGTTCATGCAAGATGACTTCGGGGTTCCTCGTTGTGTTAGACCGACGTTTTTTCTACAATCCGCTGGTCTTAGGACGTGCGAGGGCATCTAGCAGTGAGTGTTGTCCATCGATTTCCGTCTAAATGAGAATTTAAGCTTGTTGTTGTAAGATGCCACTACAACTTTTTTTAAAAAAGCGGCGGAATCGAGGTGAATTGAGACATCAAGCCAACTGCTACTAGCATCCCTCTGGCTGAAGCGCTGACTCCCTCTAGTTAGTATAGGAACTACTCAGAGTTTGAAGTGGAAACTTCGGAGTTGGCACAAACTTTGATCAGTCGTGGAATCTTCTATTAGGTGTGTTTAAAAGTCGAACGTCTTTTTGCCTTCCTTGTACGGGGACCTGGAAAACTAGTCTCAGAAATGCACAAAATAAGCATCTTTCGTCATTAAACAACCCAGACTATGGCAGAGGGACGTTCACAAATCAGATTACTAGACACACGTACCGTTGTGCTTTGGGACTCAACCTCGTTCCCTGCCAGCAGCTGTTCAGCGGCTCATGGGTTGCAAAACCTGAGTTTAGATGTGACTGGCTGATGGCAGCTTATATGTCGAAAATGGCCTTTCAAGTCTCCTTTGTCTTTGTCGGTTGTGTTATTCAACCTGGAACTCATATGTAGTCCACTCGTCGTGGTCGATGTTGGCTATCTTCCCCAGACTAGGCTTGCGATTTGGTGCTGAGTGAAGGTCTTTCGTGGGTCGTGTTTAAGAAGACGTCGAGGTGTTTGCATAGATCTCCATTAGCTGTCAATATGCGTAAGGATTGCCTATATCCTCCCCCCTCCCCCCCCGGCAGGACACGGGAGCGGGAACGCCTTGTAGTGCAGATGGCATTGCGCAGAATTCTAGCCAAATTATTGTGGGTTCTATTTAGGGTTAGGATTTAGACTAAGGTTATGCCTGAGGTTTGGGTTAGTGTTATAGGACTAGGGCAGGGGAATAGGTACCCTCCCTGGAGTTCAGCGCAATAACACCTGTTTATGAGGAGGGGGGAGGGGGAAGGAGGTCGTTTATGATATCTTAGTTTAAATGTGTGTTGAAAGCAGGGCTGATTGTTGTAGAAGGTACCGTTAGTGGGCGGGAAATAGTGACTTCAGGTTGGCAACCTAGCTGTATATCAAGCAGATGGGGCAGGTGCGGGAGTGAACTTGTGGCAGCCGGTGGAGTGGACAGGCTGGCTCTTTTAAGCAGCATGCATATTCTCGGATTTGGCGGCCAGCCAAGTTGAGTGGTAAGAAAGTGTCCAACCTCAACGATTACGACCAGAAAGTTGCGGCCAGACGAGAAATGGTCTGTCGACGTTTACGATGCCTCGGGAGCAGTATCGTTGCTATGAATTCAAGGGTATCCCAGCGGGACCCGTACGAGCCCTGACTGTGCGTTGGCAATGGGGCCACGTGGGAGAAGTTTGACGTTTCAGTTTTGCCCTGCTGGCGCTTCGCACCGGCTTCCTGTAATCTGCTGCCTTCGAAGGTTTCTGAGTCATTTACTGCAGTTTGGCGTTCCCGTTGGTCCTGTTTGAAGGTCTTTCAGGACTCGTGTGAGACATTTACGTGACCTTTTTCGAGGTGTCCTCGTGTGGCGACCATAGTAGTGAAGCATCACTTTGGCAAGCCCTCGCCAGAAATCCTTACGATATAACCCCTCCGTCAAGGCTCAGTCTCCTTTAAAATCGCCAGTGATGCTGACTACGCCAGCAGCCATTATCTTTTTTGTCAAATCACCGCTTAGGTGGATGTTTTTAGGCTTCCACGCATCGTTTTGAGCAATTGCGCTAGTCTTCGCGCCATAGAGGAGCGTTGCCAAGATATCAGGCCTGTCCATTTCAGTTTGAGACTGATAAGAATGTCCCGACGATTCCATGGTGTCCGACTGAGGCCTGACTAGCTTTGACCAGCTTTGGACTGTCGTTCTGGACTGCCTTAGGCGATACTTCTAAGGCAGGGGAATTGATTCAGTCTTGGAGCATTTGTTCTTGACAATGATTGAAGATGTTGCCTATTCCTCGATGGGTGCTGGTTAAGGGATAAAATATGTTTCCCCCGCATCTAGAAGCAAAGAGGTCAAGATATCGCCACATCTTGGCTTCGGTTGCGGTATTCAGTGCATTTTTGTTGGGGTAGAGGAGTTTGTTTATCTGTACCCTGGAGGATTTCGTAACAGAGTAAACATTAAAAATGCTGAGTAGCATTTCGCCGGTTGCCAGATACCATTGTAGCCTGCTTCTGGTGTTGTGGTCCGCTTTCAAAATTGCATAACGCATTGCTGTCTTTAGTAAATCCTGAAACACCAGAACTACTCTTGCCGGGAATCTTCGGTCTTGTGGTTGCTGGGGGCTTAACTTCCTGATGACAGATCACGCACAGCGTACCTAGTTTAGAGTTGCCACAACCACCCTATTTTTCGAAAGTTCAATAAGTTTTAAAAAAATTCATAGACTTGTCGAGTTAGTTTAGTGGGGGACACGTTGTGGTCGACCAAGGGTATGCTTGTGTAGCGGGGCGGCGAGGAACCTCGACAATCCGGCGCCAAAAATTCGCAACTTGGTTAGATTGCTGCAATTTTTAGGGGTTCCATCCATACCACCCTCGGTCTATTCTCTGCCTTGTCTTTTTGCTTACTGCGTCTTTTCTCCGTTTAAATCAGTACAATGACTTGTTGCTGGACTCAGAGACAATATTCGCGACGCCTCCTCCTCTGCCAAAGACGAGCATTCTCGCGTTTTACCACTATGGACCGTTTGGTGAAACCTTGCGCGCCTGTTTGCAACTCCTTTCCTCACTTGCCACCCAGGTGGATGGAAATCCTGGTTGGTCTCCCCATTCATTTCCATGCACATTTAAGGTCCTTCTAAAAGTGCTGCTTTTGCAGCCTGTCGTTTTTTTACTTTAATATTAGTTAAGTTGTAGCGGAGTGTATTGCAATAGAAATGAGTACCTATCTGAAACCCGAAAAGCTTTTGCTCGGTAACACCCATTTCAGGGTACAAACAACGCTGTGGTACATTTGTCATATCCCCTTTCCCTCACTACCATCCCATCCCCTTAGACAAGGCACCAGAAACTGACAATGAGAAATTGATGCAGGACATAATCGCTCCACTTGAGAGTATGCTTGGGGACGAGAAGATGGGTTCTAAATTCTCCCTACCGGCGGCCCCTTCAACTACGGCGAGAGAATCCGGCAGTCTTGATCACCATCCGGGAGCCACTTTGGTCGGTCTGGGAGTAGCGGTTGAGACGCTTTCTATGGCGGTAATCTTCCTTTCGGCTCTTGTCTCCATGTTACGACCTCGAAGGTAGGCCCACTTGATAACCACCGTTTTATGACCGCTGTGCTTTTTCGCTTGTCTCCTTTTCCCAACACGCGCTTATGTCCACCTCTGTCCTTTGGCCTTCTAAGCACTGAAGTATCAGGGTTTTTTTGATGATCTGTTTGCTGTTCTGTGATGCGCAACTGACGACCTCACTAGTACTTCTTGAGCCTTTAAACTGGAAAGATTCTAGGTTTTGATCACTCATCTGCGTGCTATAAATAAACGGCACTTCGTTTGCAATGTGCGCACAACACCAATTCAGTTTTACTGTCCGCTTCAGCACGACGGCACGCCTCCACCGGGGTCTTAACGGATTGTAAGACGATTTGTTGTATCCCCCCTAGTGAAGTGAATTACCTCCACTTTATCTGAAGAGCTGTCCAAAGCCTCTCCTACACTGATGCACCAACTTCAGCATGTGAATAAGTGGCATGTTCACGGGCCTGGCCCGTTCAGTCAATAGCCAATCTCATGAAATGTTAACCGGAATTCTAAAGTGCGTTCTCGATTAGAAATGATTAATTATCTGTGATGTCGTAGTATTGAAAATCTTCTGGAATAATCCTGTGATATTTTAGACACGCGAAGGCGTTGCCTTTCGAATGCATTTCTTTTCTGCTGCTGCATGGCACAGCTGCGGGGGATTTCGACACATCGGTGGGTCCTCCTCAATCGGGCGGGGCTGTGGATGCGCTGAATCAACGCGGGGACTGGATGGAGGTCCGGCAGGCGTTATTGGGAATGCGCACCCATAAGAAATGCCAACACTAGCGTGTGGTGCCAGGCACAACTACTGGTTCACTCCGTGCCACCCCCTATTTTTGTTGTCATAAAGTCCTGGTCAGTGTGCGTTGTAGACCAAGGGATGTGGTGGTACTGTTGCGACTAAGCAGTGTGAGTGCGTGCAGCAGGTGAGCTACAATCGTCAGGTCAGATCCCAAGTTGAAGGGAGAAGACAGAAGAAACCTGAATGAGGGGTTTATTGTGCACAGAACCCGGAGTTGTCCTCTCAGGCGGCAGTGGCCACCGGCGAAGCCAGGGCTGGTGTTGACTGCGTCCAGTCAGGCCTGAGAGTCCCTGAGATAGGGGTGGCAGCCGCCTTTGTAGGCTCGTTTGCCAAGCTCAAGTGGTGTCCAGTCAGTGTGTGTTACATTTGCCGAGGGTGGTGTCCCAGTGGCTTGTTTTGCTGATTGCAAGGGGTGGCGCGTTCAAGTGGCGCATGGGTAGCCGGGACGCTGTGTGGACACAATTGTGTTCGAGCTGAAGTCGGTCGCGTGGCTTCAGGTCAGCGCGTCTGGAACGGCTCGCTGCAGGGCATGAATTACCTCGAGGCAGCGAGGTCTTGAACAATGACGCCAGACCGGTCATGATGACTGCCCGCTACAGTACGCCTAGGTGCGGTTTTCGCCGCGCCAGCCACCTGCGCCCGCTCCCTCCTCTGGTGGGGGGCGGGGAAGGGAAGGGAGTGCGGTAGATGTTGCGAAAGTCTACTATCACTTTAACCATGCGAAAGTCACTATCAGTGCTCTCGCCCTGCTGTTGAACACACTGGACATAGTTGGCAACGACGGTCGAACTATCGTTTAGGGTTTGCAGTCAAAAAGCTGTATACTTTTCGTGTAAGGAAATACATACATCCGTTATACCATTAACAAAGTGCCATATGGGGCTCATAAAATGGAGCAAGGAATTTGGGCCATGTCTTATACTTAATTAGGAACATCAGCGAACAGACAGATACAATGCTGTTCGAATGGGTGCTGCAGAGTCATAAGTCACAATAATAAACTTTTTAAGACCAAAGAATACTCTTTTTCAAGTATATAATTTCGAGAATACGTCATTTGCCTCCAAACGAGCACAAGAAATAATATTTTCGTACATGCTTCTTGCAGAGCATTCTCGAATTTTTAAGGGCACCGAAGATCGTAATGGGAAATGCAAACTACCTAAGTGATCATTTTTTGCCGATGAGGTTTTTGTAGATGGTCATAAAGAAGCGCATTAAAGAACCAACATCCGATCGTGTCTGAAATATCACGGGATTAGGCCAAATGATTGTTAGCATTACGACCCCACTCAAGCAAACCCTCCAAATCAGAAATACATTTCAGAATTTTGATTGATATTTCATGAGATCAGTCACTGATTGTACAGGTAAATTTTCACGTCGACCATCTATCTTCATCATGATCTTCTCGTCCTTTGAGAGGCCTAATCATGCGTTCTTAGGTGAATTGGCCAAATAGCATCAAAATAGATGTTGTTGATGTTGTTGGAAACCAGACATTTTGCGGCTCACTTGTTGTTAACTTTAACAAATTGAAAAAAAAATCGCAAGATAAAAACATTTCGGCTGAAACAGGAAATCAGTCCTCGTAAATACATACATTTTTAAACAACTTTGACGGGAAACAGGATGTAGTCATTTTACTAGCGAAAACAGGTGTGCAGGATAATGTCGCTTACTTGAAGAGCCACAATTATTTCCCCCTTTAGTAGTACATTCTAAATTTTTACGAATAGGCAGTAACATGTAAGTGAAAATTTAAAAAAAACACCCTATTTGTTTATACTTTCGCTCTTTTCGAAGGTCGTGCCCTTCAGTTCATTACTGATCAGAGTGAAAATAAACGCCCTTTTAATCCTGGTACTTTTTAGATGACATCAAAATATCTTGTAATTTTTCTTGCCAAAAATTTCAAAAACCTACCCCTAAAAATGTGTGTTGTCACGTTTCCTTTTCACAAAAATCTGTGTTCTAGTTCCCCTGCTTGATTTTGTTAAGTGCTGACGTAGCGTCGACCTCCCCTTTTCCCCACTGGATACGCACGTCAAGATGGAACTCCGGAGCCAACTACCGGCAGGATTTTATGTTTCACATACTTTCTTAACCCTGCCCTTCGAACGTAGATCGTTTTCACTTTGGCATCGTTCAAGAGGAATTGCTAGGCTCGACTCCCGAAACAATAGTTTCAGACGAGATTCCCGATGATGTCTGCGGAATCGTAATTAGTCTTGAGGACACCTTGCGCAGGCAAATGTTACGTCTCTGACATATGGCGTTCTGCATAACTTAAAAGGCAATGGCTTTTACTCGTACTCGTGCACGCGCTCTTCTGTTTTGTCTGGCTGCGTGATGCAACTGCGAGGCGTTTGGCTCATCACTGGCTCCTCCACCCTCTGTGATTTTTTCCTCATATGGTGACAGTCCTTGTAAATTAGGAAATTCATCACGGTTTGTAGAAAGCGCTTCGTGCAAACTGTTCCACACGCGATGTTTCAGATTTGACACGCCTTTGTTTGGAATAATCACGTTCTGTCTACGCCTGCCAATTTCGCAGTCAGCGATGTATATTTTGGACTGACCCTAAAACTGGCTATCCGGGAGATCATTCGCCTATTGTTCCCGATAATTTTAGAGTTTTGTGATAACACAGGAAGCTCCAAATGAGGGCAGCTTCTGGGCATTAGAGACAGTTTTTTTTACCAGAGGCCATGGAAATAGGAAACTCTCACACTCACAAAACAGGTGCTCCAGAACGGAATTGAACTGCCGATCCGCCGGAACCTACGACGAATACTTTGCCTCCTTAGTTAATTTAGGCTCGCCGCCGCCTGTGCGCATAATTATCATCCCATTTTGATGGGATTTATACACGGATTACTTCAGAGGCTATTTAATTTTATGCAGTTCTTCACTCAGGTAGATATCTCTCTGTCAGTTCATTCAGTCTGCTCTTGACTTTCTTCTTGTATTTACATTCGAACGTTGCACTTTGGCACTGTGCACCTCGGCCCATGAAGCACCTCATAATTCACTCCATTTAGTCGTAGGTGGCATTTTCTGTGTCACTACTCAGCTCATTCGCTAAATTTGCATCTTATGAATTGTCTCAAGGCTCTAAAACTAAGCACAAAGAGAAGGGAGAAAACTAACGGTCACGGTCTTGTCTCATTATTATGCTGGAAATACGGATCCAAAGAAAGAAACTCACCAGTTGTTGTTACCTCGTCCCTACAACAGAAGTAGATTTAATGCTAAAGAAAGCTGCGGGTCCCCTTTATCGCAAAATCGTTTTTGGTCGATCGTGACTAGGAGTCGTACTCTGGCGTGTGGTGACAGCCGGGTAAGTTGTGCAAAGAACGCGCCGACAAATTTGCCCACTTAGAACCCACTGGGCGTCCATGTGGTACCTCTCAAATAAAACCCGCTAACCTTAATAACTATGGTCTATCTTTTTTCTTTACTTTCTTTTTGCCAGATATGCTCAACTACCGGCCGTAAAGCAAGGCAAGAAGAAGGGCGCAAAAGGTCAGGCATCCGTCCACCAGTCATCGACGGCACAGCGGGAGCACTGTGCTCTCGCCGTCCACCTGGACAGTTTTGCTGTCAGCTTGCACACTCAAGTCGCCAAACAGCTGGAGTCTCTCGTAGAACGAGCGCGGGTCCTGGCCGAAGGCTGGTCCGCATGGTGTGCTGCAGAGACAGCACCTATCGCCCTGGCTGCCTGTGCTGCTAATGCTGCCGTCGGTGAAAATATTCCCCTCACTGAAATGGTAATTCTCTGATCCCCGCTTTTTCAGCTTTCTCATTGACTCACACTTATAGTAGTAGGCATCAATGTAAGTCAAAATAATTACCAATCAATGCTCTGTGTAAAGCACTTTATTTGGTTGAAGGAAAAGCGTTGCAACTCAAGCCTCACCATCCTCCTCAATCTCCACAATATCTCCTAAATTGGGGTCAGCTTGAATGGCCCAGCGGACGCATCATTTTCGTCCTTCAGTGTTGTCATAGTCTCTGAAAGCGAGGCGAAGGATATGTTGGAATAGGTTGGAGAAAAGTGCCCTTAGTCGTTTACTGAGATATACCCCCTAGTGCTGTTCATTTGCAGTCATACTTCACCAGTGATAATAGAAGAAATCTAACGGTCTGCTGGACAAACCAATAAGAACTTTCTCATTCTGTTTGTGCCCTTGCATGCACCCAAAAATGAGTGCGCACATATTCCTCTAAAAGTCACGCTCTTTTTTGGCATTCAAATGTACTCGTGGATATTGAACCTTCAGACCGCCCTGTCTTTGTAAAGGCTAACTTGATGTTCCTGCCCTTTTGGCATTTGTCTACCCCTGCACTTTTATTCTAATCCTTCCTGCTATTCTGACGTCAGTTGCTGACCCCATTAATTTTGCTTGAAGTAGTTACTTCTATTTCGTAGCCGTTTACGTGCTTTGCGCTGATAATTTGAGAACGCTCAGAAAAACTATGGTCAATTTCTTATCTTTTTCGTAAAGTTGTGCATTTCTCTCCATGTAACCTTAGTACTTCCTAGAGAAAGGAGACTTGACTGGTGGGACAAGAATGATTATTTGCGCGGCGTCCGAACAATCGAGTTCCCTTCTCAACCGTTTCTTGAAAGTCGTGCCTTTACTTGTATCGGCCTTGTTATTTCGGTTTCTTAAGCAGGCCAGTAAAGCCGCACTCATGGCATTAAACCATACACTTGCTTTGTGCTGCTTGAATTTGTACGCCTCGCACGGAACCCTGCACGCTTTAGAGTTTTCGCAATTTGGAACCCTGTCTACCTGTCATTGACACGGCTGCAAGTAGGATTCGCTGTCGCTCCCCGATTTTTTCATAGGATCGTTTCTCTGCGATTGTTCGACCGACGTCAATCGTGACTACTGAACTCCTGAACACAGCCTAACTGCTTTTTCAGACCATTTGAAAATTCGCACACATCGAAGGTCCCTTTTTGTGTATCGTGACGCGATTTCTGCTACGTGATTGCGCTTGACGCCCGTTCTACAGAGATTTCACTCCTTGTTAGTCACTACCACCGATTTGATTCAGATTCGCCACTAGTACATGCGAACGGACCAGGGACCCCTGCGCTTTATGCCTGGTACGGAACTCGCTTTTGATTGCTTAAATTAGGACTTTACTGCCTAATTTTTGGGACTCACACACGCACCATCGGATAGGGAGACAGAGGAGGGTCTTGGTGACAAAATAACCGTGTTCTATGCAGAGGAAGAAGCGGATTTCTCTCAGAACTACACTGCTCACCTTCTAACGGATCAGTTTTCATGCACTCACATCCATCCTCCCATCTGCTCGGCCAGCAAATGGATTGCCTAAAAGCGAATAAGCATTTCAGACTGCCAGACTAAGCAGCGTCACTCAGAGTCGGGGAAGAGCAGGGGAACAGGAAAGGAAGGTGTGTTTCCGCCCATGACGTTTCAACCTCATCTACGAGTCAGGGGCAGCTTAGAAACGGTGCGATTGTCCAGCATTTGTTTGGCACACCTGTCACAGTGAGCGGGGGAGCAGTGCTACCCCTAAATAGGGCTGCCTAGCCATCTCATGCGGTTGCCGAATCCCACCACCTAGGACCATGACTTTTTTTAGTGAGAAGACGACCTGATTTAACCTGAGCCGCCCACGGGATTGCATGTCGGCCACCACGTAGGACATCTTATTTGAGGGCGGGGGGGGGGACTTGCTCAGGTGGTCACATACGCCAGGCACCTTCATCTGGTCTAGCCTGCCGGCCAAGGACAATTGTCAGGTTTTGGTTGCTGTGCCGAACATGGCTACCTGAGGCTGCAGGTAAAAGCGGAGCTCCACCTGAGAGACTTGTCACTCATACAATGTATGCCTCCCAATCAGGAACCTTGCCTATTTTCTGCGGTTCTCTGCCCTGTCTGCCGCTGTTTACAATACTAAGTAGTGCGGGAATGGCGTGAACCTATCCGGTTATAACACGCAGCAGGACTTTTTAGGGTGTCTGGGTTATCCTTACCTGGATTAGAGTTCTTGCTTTTGTTGAACTTCCGAATCATTTATTTCCATTACTTTTGACTCTTCTACATTTTCAGTCATCGCAATGGAAACCAGATAGTGGCGTGATGGGCATTTTCCATGACATATCATCCAGCTGGCAGGGCGCTTTCTCCGAATTGGCACACGTCTGTTCAGTGAAGTTGGTTGCCCTAAGCGCAATCTCTTCGGAATTGCAGTTTTTCACTAGCTTTGAGGCTCATAATTCGTAGACGCGCTCTGGTGTGACTTACGCCGCTCCAACGCACATAGCCCGGGGCACTCACAGCTGTCAATCTTAATCCGTCCCGGTCCCGCTTCATCTCCTGAGTTCGCTTGCAGGCGCCCATCCCACATCTCAGGCACACGCAGCCTCCCCCCCCCCTCGACAGGTCTCCGTCCGCTGCCAGTTCTTGCGTTTGTCCTATCGCCAGATCTGCGACGCCGTGAACTAAGAAAAGCGGTGGCTCGCTATTCTCGCTGTGACACTGTAGGATGATTTGTTTTTGTATACTGCCTTGCGTGTGTTAGGCCTACGTAATAAATTTTGCTCTGCCGTCTTTTTCTTCTCTATTGTTTTTTCCCCAACCAATCCCCTCTTGTTCCGGTGACTACAATGTCTGTCTTGTCTACTAATGTCAGACCTCTATGCCGGTTTGCAACCTCCAACTCAGGTAGCCGGCTCTTAAGCCCATTCTGCCGAGGAGGTTTTCTAAACTAGGATACCAAAATTTAAATTTCGTCCTCGTCGGATACATATGAATTTTTTTTTAAATCCAGGGTTCTTAGATGGGACGGTTCCGTAGCGTACCTATGCATTTATGTTGTGCTCCCTACTCCTACATCTCTTAGTTGTGCTCGGTTGTCTGGGCTCAGCGTGGTCCATCTGGACTTGTGCAACTTACTACATGAATGCCTGAAATGGTGCACATTGCGTTTTGGGTTTCGGCAAACTACTTTGCGTGGTTTAAAAGTATCTTTATGCGGAGGCGGTTTTTCACCAGTTCCATTAGACGAGGAACCATGGTCATTCCGTATTACCCTTGTGTCCGAGCATAGAACCCTCACAGACAATAGAATAGCGACATGCAACTAATGCTGTGCCAGGAATATTGGCATAGATAGGGGAGGATTAAATGCTCATTGTTGGCCTACTTCTCGTCGTCAACCAAGCACTTTTCAACTCCACGCCATGGTGATTTGAACTCGGATCAGTTGGCCTCGTGGTTGATGCTTTAAAAGTTGCGTCACAGACTCACGCCTTGTCAACTGAGATGATAAATACTTGTCGTTTCATGGCAGTGCAATTTGGTCGGTCTGCTTGTAGGAAGTGATAGCCAAAGCATCGTCTCTCCTCAACCATTCCATTTGCACCCAGCACTCGTGGGGTGTCCTGTTGTCCCCTTCATGTTCAGCTTTACTGTTTTCCCAGGTGCATACGAAGGAGAGGTAGATCCCCACACGTAGACATTACTGTCCTTCGTGCTCTCTTCTCTCGGGGTGAAAATTTAAGTTTTGTATAAGTCTTTTTTGTCAGGGCAAATCCCAATTTTTAGGTTTCGAGTTTCAAACTCCAAAATTAATCTTTACTTCGACCGTGCAAATGTCGTGCATCAGATCTCTAACAGAGAAGAGTGCTGCTCGAGTTCCTCCTGCATATTGTTCCAGCAAGTGTTCTGCTTTGTGCAAGCGGACTCTTTCCCTCCAACCTCGACGCTTGCTCTTCCACAGACTCCTTGGGTAGACCCAGATTAACTGTCCCAATTAGGATTCTTCAAAGTAACGTTTAGCCGCGGATAGCTATATGAGATTGAAGGTTTTGGGTGAAGCATAGATGAAAACATCTGCACCACGAGCAAGCATTGCGAAACACCATTTTGCCTTTGGAAATGAGTCCTTTCATATCCGTTGGCTACAATTGCAGGGGTCGTCTTCATCGTTAAAAGGATAAGAGGACGGAATTTCAGGTCACTTTTGTTTCATCGTTTCGCACCTGCCTAAAAACCCGTTTCGGTTTTTCTTCCGCTGTACGAGTCTCCTAACCTCATGTCCACATGCGCATAATATCCGCTCTCCCATGATTCCCTTCTGGTCCTTTTCTACCAAAACATCCTACATATGAGACAATGCATTAGAACTGTTCACGCAGTGTCTGGATAATAATTCGTAAGTACATCTTAAAAAATACTTGTAGAAACTGCGTACACGTTTGGTAATTCGAACTTAGCAAGCGATAAGGTCTACCAGTGCGCAGATGGCACAGCGGTCCCTTGTGCGTGAATTCGTCCTTAATTAACCAGACTTATGTTCCATTTACCGCACTCACTCATACACTCACTGCGCACCAGTCAAAACAGAGTTAAAGCGACATAGATGATGTAACTCCTTCCGCTTCCATATCAGTGACAAGGCCAGGCCCCACCGCCTAATCGCAATGGCTGAACAGACGCGAAAGCTAACGTCAGGCGCGTGTAACGCACGTTTTGTTCCCTAACTCCTCGTGAGCTAGACTTCACCAAAGCTCACTTTGTGTGGCTGAACAAAAGATGTCCCACCCCTCATTACGGCGGCGACAGTCCACATCGCATGGTTGTTGCTCGGGCAGTATGTGATGCCTCCAGCTCTCCAGCGGGAATGCACCCGG
>CACRXP010000270.1:555432-569558 GCA_902702965.1 Spirometra erinaceieuropaei | reverse complement strand
TGATCCTTGGCCGACCTCAGGTTCTCTCCACTGTTTTTTTCCTTGTCCCTCACGATTTTTTGCGTGTTAAGGATACATGCGAGTTGAACACCAGTAAGTAATTTCGGAGAAGATGCGATCGTTGGGACAGGATTCGTCACCTGGAATATAAGAATAAACCCATATGAAGTAGGGATGTGCACTCTCCTTTCTCTGTTTCCACCATCATCTCTTTCGCATCCAGTTAGGTGTTCACCCAAAAGCTTCATTTTTAATTGAGAACTTTTTACTTTTCTACTCCTCTTTTTGGTTGGGTACTATTCACACCCTGTTTCAGTTGACTGAGTAGGATATCACCCGAAGTTATAGTAAACGCCCAATAGGGGTTGTTGCCGTACCAGCTGGGGTTGTGAACTCTCTAACACCACGTTACTGTATCTAAGATACAGCCTCTGCTCTTTGTCCGGGACCGCAGTATCCTGCAGACATTCCGCCTTAACACCATTCCGTAATCTTGGCATCTAATTCGAATGAAGGAGAGTTTGTCGACGGTACTGTGGGCCTTAAGTCTGTACAGTAAGTCACATTCTTTCACCTACTCAAATGTCACCAGAAATGCTGGTCATTGGGCCGACAACTTGGTAAAATCTGTTTCATTTGAGTTCTCATTGGTCTTGCCACGTACAATGAATAATTTCTTAATCCACTACTCTTTATCTTGTGTTTGTTTAAAAGTTTTCATTATGGTACTATGCCTCCTAACTCTCTCCGCTACATCCCGTGTGCTAGAAACAGGGCGATTTGCTTCTTTATACCCTTCGTAGTTTCCATGTACTCCGACTTCCGAGAAATTTTTCGCAGCTACTTATTTTATATGCGCCATGTTGGTACACATTGAGACTCTTTATACTCTGCCATAAAAGGTTTAAACTGGCGGTTCATTTATTTTTTAAGACCCACATTTATTGCGCACTGTTCCTTTTTTTAGATAACTCCAGCTACTTTTAAAGCCAATCGAATTTGCTGGCGTGCAGTCCCTATTAAAAGCTTGCTGCTTACAGAATTTAACATATGTTGGTCTGACTCCCTCCCCCGCCATTGTTCGTTTGAGTGTAATGTGGTGTTGTTGATTAACAACTGCTGCGTTCAAGGCGCATCAGGTAGCGCCTTTGAGCGCATTCTGTCCGCAGCAAAAATAGCCTGGTATCTTTGTCTACTCACTCTAGGGTGGATCACTTTTATGCACTGACGCGACCGATTGACTCCAGGGTCTACCCTCTTTCATTCCTCTGCAGTCGCAACCGCATGGTGCGTGTCAAATACCGCTATATTGTCACCTCGGTGTCCGTCGGCTCCAGCACCCCGAGGCCGGGGGGTCAACCGGGCTATCCCGGTTTTCAACTCTGCGCAAACGATGACGCCCGCGCTGATGATTCGGCTCCCTCGACTGAGACCCTCCTATTTCGAGCCATCAAAAAGTCAGTTAAGCAGATGCATGGCTCGTTCGGCATGGGTCGTGTTATGTCACGCTTTCGTATCATCTACTGGAACCCTCATTCAGGCCTCCTGATTGTAAGGGCGCTTCGGGGACTGGCGACTCTTCAACTCATTTCTGCAATGACGATGCTGACTGCGGTTACAATCGGTAAGACTTTTGTACTCGCACACTCTGAGCTTGAAACGCAGGCCTATTTGAGGTGTATAATGTGCTACATTTTTTGTTCAGAAAAAAATGAGAATGTGTTTCTGTGGCTCTCTGAAACCGTTTTCCCAAGCTGTCTTCTGACCCGTCTTCGAGGCTAAACTGCAGCCAACTTGTTACGAATGTCTAGCGGAAGGCCGTGATCGACACGCATTTCTGATCCAATGACTGCATTGCAATTGATTTCGTGGGTGCTGACTGACTCATAACTGTTCAATTTGTCTGTTTAAATATTAAAGGTAACCATCGACGGAGCATGCCAGGCAGCACTGGTTTGATGCATTCCGGTCCTATAATGTGTTTGTGAACTATCTGATGTAGCCTGTCTGCCGACCATTTGCGCTGCGTATGCCTCTGTTAGTACTCCAAGTTAGTAATTCGGATTATGATTGCCTGTAGACCAAGTCATGTCGACATGGTGCCTCCTCCATCTACCCGCGTCTCTATCGATTCCCCCTCATAAATGCGTGCACCTGACATCGCTCCCTCTCATAACCAACAGGACCCGGTGTGGTCTCTAGCCGATTCTCGTTATGTATTCAGTACCAGTTTTTGTGTTGTCTGCTTTGACGCATTCATAGTTAAGCTTTACGGTTCGTCGGACTTTCTTTACTGACATTCCACTGCGCTCGCAACTTTGTCAGAAGCACTATTTTTGAACCATATTATATTTTCTACAAAATTGATAAATAACTACCTCCCTTTGGCTCCTTCCCCTCACCTTTTCTTTGTCAAGGTGGTACCAGTCGTCCCGCTCTCATCGATGTTCTGCGTCTGTGCGGTTCGGTGAGGAGCTGTCAGAAGTTTCTGGTTCAGTTTTACAGACAGCAGATATTTGGGTTCGTATCTGGCGTTCAGGAGACCGCCATTGCCAAGGCCGTAACTCGTCAGCTGATTGACTCCAACGCGCCAAACTTGAACATTGAACTTAACTGAGCAGTCCTCGGTGTTACTGTCACTGTTCCAGTCTTCCACCCCACCCTTTCCCTGTACATCTAAAACCCTGTCCATGTCCTCTTTTTTTCCTTGTTTAAATGAGAGTGAAGGATAAGTTTATCTGCGTGTTCAACCACTGCAAAGGGTACACTTTTCTCAAATCCAGCCATCTGGATTTTTCACAAATATTTATTCCAAACCGCAAGAGGACTTTTTACTTGGAGCAACGCCAAACCTCATTGACCTAGCCATCTCCAGGCATTCCTCCGGCCATGGTTTTCGTTTTTGACATCAGATGCCCCGCATTTTCGCGACGGAAGACTTTTCACGATCATGATGAACACCGCTAAACTGCGTTTTTCATTTGACCACCTGAACGCGCTTTCCGTCAACACTAAGATTGACGGTGTGATCATCGAATTCTTGATCAAAACAGTTTACCTTTTTAAAGTCAAAACACTGTTTTGGGAACTGCTTTCAGAGCGGTGTCGGTTAATTGACGTAATATGATATCCCTTAAGCCTTTACTACCTAAAATTCGCGAAGTCAGTTGGTGCTGCCTCATTGACTTTCCCGAAGTTCATTGGAAGCTTGATGGACCAAATTAGTCCGGACAGCGACTTTGGTTACAATTTACCAGGAATGATCTCTTCGGTTTGGACATCAGTAGGGTGGATGGACCGTTTCGTCTGAAAACACAACTTCCGAATGTGTAGGCCTTTACGTCTGCGACTTTTAGTCCCATGGATTGGCCAATCTGTTTACTCTATTGTACCGCCCTCCAGATGAAGCCGCAGTGCAAAATCTCCGCACATTCACGTTTGTTTTAAACGTAGGATCGAACGACGTTTTAAGAATTCTAAGGCACTGTAGTCTTAAATTATTTCTCTGGAATTAAGCTCAGCAAAATGTGCGGCCATGTTTTAAACTAAGAATGTTTAACTTCCAGTCACCTGTATGAGTAAGGAAGAAGAAAAGTGGCCGACCACCGGAACAGTTTGTTTATTTTGCCGAGCTTTCAAACTCACGCAGGAGTCAAACTTCAGATAAAAGCAACAACAGAAGGGCGACAGTTATAGGCGATGTTTGCCAATTAGCGACTCGTGGCGCAGCCATGGAGGCGACGGCGCCGGGTTTTGTATACCGACGTTATCACAAGTTCCTCAGGATTTCAAGGACGCGGCAGTCGTCCATTCCTACTGGCGGAAAGGGAACAGGCTGTTCTGTTATAGCCACAGTGGAATCTCGTTGCTCAACATTGCCGGGAAGATCTTTGCTCGCACTTTCCCTAACGGCCTTCTGTAGCAACTTCCGGGAAGCCAGTGTGGCTTCCAGCTACACCACGCAACTATCGACTTGATCTTTGCCACTCGCCAGCTACAAGAGAAGTGTCAGAGGATGCGGACCTACCTCCTCACCACCTTCGTGGTGCATCGACATGGACTCTGAAAGAGCATGCAGGAATTCGGATGTCCTGAGTTATTCACGCGCATATTGTGTAAGCTCCACGACGGGATGATGGTGCGCGTCCCGGACAAGGGGACCGTCTCAAGCACTGCCCTCGCGCATTCATATACCACACGGACCTATTCGGTCGCATGCGCCTTTGTGAAAACTTGCAGTAAATCACCGCACGCATGACCGCATTACTACACATTCCTCCACCAGCGCATAAATTGCACATGAACAACCTCCACCATCCCACGCCACCGGTGTCCCTCACGTAAATGAGAAGTATGCTCTTCGGTTCCTTCACCCACGTGGCTCCTCTGCAACATGCGAGGTCCTTGCAGTCTGCCAACTTGTGTGTGTGTGAGGTCTTGTGATGTGTTTATCGAGGGCCGGTTGGTGTGTGCGTGGCACGCGCAGACGGGTTCTTGCTCAGTCACATCCTGCGCTCACTCCCCGCACCAAACTTCTGACCGTCTCCGACAATGGACTCATGCCTGAGAGTGTGGAGAGTGAGTCCGATGGTCTTGTCGCATGCTGCACACTTTAAATGCTCTGGCATACCCAAATCTATCACGGGGCACTAGAATCTGCAGCCGGAGAGGTTGCCAAGGGATCACTCAGCTCAGACCTTCCAGTCAGCCCAGTCTGTGTGTGGGGCAGAGGATGAGGGAGTGCGGTAGACGCAGAGCAAGTCCACTGTCACCATAGACGAATTCGTGCGTAAGTCATCGTCCCCGCTCCCACCCTGCTGTGGAGCGCACTGTGGACATCGTCGGTCAAGACGGTCTAACTGTCACATTCCGACGCCGAACCGATAGATGGACTGGCTGAGTTCTCATTCGAGGTCCAAACTTTAATCAGTTCGCCTCTTGTCTTACTTTCGACATGGTCGATTATTTTTGTGGCTGCTAAGTTAAACTCTTGGCCGCTCTCGAAGCTATGGTCAGTCACTTGTGATAGTCGGTCACTCCGACGCACAATCAGCTTGTTTTCGTGTACGCGCGATCTGAGCATGCGTTCGTTCTGACCTTTCTATTTACAAGAACAGTTTAGGCACAAGAAACGATACACTAAGCCAAATTCCTCCTCGGATTTAATCAGTCTTTGATTTTCATGACCTTGCTGCGCATTGTAGCTCTGGATTGGTGGACAATCCCAAAATTTAGCCTCACGGCGATGCACTCGGTCTCCTCTGAAACGTCCTTGATGTATGACCGAACATGCCATAGTCTTGATGGTGTTTCCTGTGTGATTCTCCAGGGACGAGTACGTGGGAATCGGTTTACAAGCGCCTGTGAGTCGCCTTTCCGGCAAAGTTGGTCGCGGAGGTTTCAGGCCTCGTGCGTTTTCTCTTCCGAGTTGCCGCAACGCGTCTGGACCTGTTTAAAGTGTTTCACTTAACTGGGTTTGCGAACAACCGGATGGGTGCTGTGAAACGTGAGAAGCTGTATGACGTCCGATACCGCCCTGTAAACTGTCTTTTTATTTTGCCGTTAGGACTTCGAATGACAAGCACATCAAGGAAGGGTAGACGCTGTTCCTTTTCGTTTTCCTTCGTGAATTGTATACCTAGGAGAATTGACTTGAACAGGTTGTGGAAATTCTGTCACACGCCCTTTCTGTAGGTAATAAACGTGTCGGCAACGTAACGTTTCCAGAAGCTCGATGAAGACAGCATTTTCTAGCTACTGTGAACCACTTCTGCCACTAAGCCGGAGATTGGAGAGTCTATTGGAATTTAATTGATCTGCTCATAGGCCTCCATTGCAAAGATGAAGCATGTTTTCTGGCAAAATTCGAACAGGTTAGTGAGATAGCCAATTTGAAGTGGGCTCTCATACGCCAAACTCAGCAGGCTGGGTGCGAATAACGACGTCACGTCGGAAGGGGCTCACGATTTCATCCGATTAAATCTTCCGACCTCGGAGGTCTAAAAGGAATTGTGAAGCTGGCCGGACTGAGATAGTAGAATTTCCTTGGAGGAACTTCAGCTTGCGATACATCCATTTCGTCAAATCATGGGTTGGGCTGCCTTCTAGGGTAGCGATTAGCCGCAGTGGAACACTTGGTCTTTGGGTCTTTGGCAGTCGACTAGGTCGGGCCGGAATAGTGTCCGTTGGTTTCATCTAGAATCATTCGTTCTTCGTGATCACATTTCCGCATTTGATTGTGAGTTCTGTGCTTGCCTGTAAAATGTCCTGTCAGTGAATGTAGCTTCGGCTTTTTTATCGTAGGCTTCCCGCTTCATAACGACCGCCGATCGTCTCTTATTAATGAGCAGAATGATGATTTGTTTGTCCATCCTCAGTTCCTACCTAGCTTTTGATTCACTCTGCGCAACACTTTGGGTCGGTCTATGTGCCATCTACAAGGCAGTAACACGTTGCTGGATCGAGTGTTTCATGTCGTCGGTGGTTTCAGTTTTCACAAGCATCGCTTTCAGGACTGCAGTGATGCCGATCGCGTCGATAGCTCCGCTGTTGAATCAGACTTCATGCCATAGCACTCGTAGTTGCCGCCCTGTTAATTGTTTAGATGAAGAGCTGCAGACCACGTTCGGGCTTCCCGCGTCTACACTGTTGTAACTTAGTCCGTTTCTGTTCCAAAACTGCTCCCTTTCGGTTTGTCTGTAACGTAATTTTAACAGATCCCACAAAAGCTTACTAATGTCGCCTTGCTCAGTGAACTAAAACGAGTCTCGTATTTGACCTCAATAATATTGGCATAAGCATATTTTCTATTTGACTTTCCTGAGACTTCACTGAGGCGCCACACTACCTTGCCTTTACTAATGGAAGCGAAGAGCCGAGTTCCGGGAAGTAGTCGCCTTTAAATATCTGGTCACTTTTCTCCAACTACTGCCTGTTTTGATGGACGGGCACAATCCTGCAGGAGTTCCCCCGCGCGGCACGTGTGCTGGATACTCAGGTCGTTTGATATTTGATTATTACTGCTTACAGTAATCCTGACTCTCCATGTCAGTTGTCGGGAGTTACTGATAGCTTCTTTCGCGTTTCCCGCAGTGGTGACCTATCGACGTACACGCTTTTGCCTTTACTATTCTGACTGATATTTACCTCACGTATCCACTATTCTGTCTCGGATTCTGCCTCCCACAATGTACTCCGCTGATTCTAAAGATGCATCTCCCTTAGTAGAGTTGCCTTGTCCCTCCCAGACTTCTGGCGACATGCGTCAGAACTTTATTTTTCTCTCTTGAGGCAACTTTTCACTCTGCAAAGGTAACAGAAGAGGTAGACACATATTATACGGGGGTTGAGGTTCTTCCTCCCACTATCCTTTCCCAAGTTCAAACATTTTACGCGATCCTCCATTGAATGCACCCTGTATGAAGCCTAAGGCTGAGCCTATCCGTATGACCTCGGTTTCGGATAGTCAGCGTTGCCATGCGCTCGTAAGAGAAGAGACTTTCGGTTGTCGCACACCTTTGGAACGCCTGCGTCTTATGCGTCCCCTTCTTGAGAACATGATCGTCGAAAACAATTTCTTCAAGGAGATATTCTTAGAACGCTTGCCGACTTCTTTGTAGACCTTCTTGGCTTCTGGCTCAGATGATCTAGAGATCTCGAAACTCCCCAAAATGGTCGACCGATTTTTCCCCGAACCTGTTCTTTTCAATTAGGCTGTAAACTCATCCTCAATCGTAACCTCTAGATACCGCTCTCTCTCCCTGGACGGCCTTCTAAGACAACTATTCTCCGAAATTTTCGTAATGACTGACGTTCCTACTGATATCATTGTTGCTGACTTTCCAGCCGCTTTCGGCCTGGTTGATTCCTGGAAACCTCGCCTTCATGATCGCGCATCTACCCTCTCTGTCAATGGCTTTCGCCCATCCCCAGTTTCCAACCATTTACCTGTTCTTGGTCCGAACCCTCCCTGTCGATTTCGCAAACTTTTGGCCAAATATCATACTCTCACTAAGCTCCACTCTTCTTACTTCCCATTGGCCCATGATATTGTTCATAACATAAAAACGACTGGTCCTCCTGTTTTCTCTCGTCCCCGCTGTCTTACTCCCACCCGTCTTGCGGCTGCCAAAGCTGAAGTTGACCACATGTTACAATTAGGGATTATTGGGCAGTCTGACAATCCTTGGACATCTCCAGTGCACATGGTTCGCAAACAACAGAGGGATGATTAGTGTGCTTGCAGCGACTACAGTATCACTATGCCTGTATCACTATGAACAGTATCACTATGCTTGATAGGTACCCCGTTCCTCGTCTTCAGGACTTTGTCGGAGCTCTCTTTGGCAAAACCGTTTTCTCGAAGATCGACTTGGTCCGGGCTTTCAACGAAATTCCGATTCCGCCGGCGGACATCCTCAAAACATCAGTGACGACTCCTTTTTGGTTCGTTGGAATCTCTTCGCTTGCCATTTGATCTCCGAAATGTCTCACATACTTTCCAACGTTTCCTTGACGTGTTTTATGAGGTCTTCCATTTGTTTATGCGTATATATGTTCTCGTTGCCAGTCGGGATGTCGAAGAACATCTCCAACACCGTACCCTGCATTTCGACCGAGTTCAGCAGTTTGGTGTCACACTGAATCCTGCTAAATGTGCCCTAGGAGCCACTATTCTTCAGTTCTAAGGTCGAGCTGCCGACGAGCTGGTTTTCGACCACTTGGTCTGGTCTGTGATCCACAAAGGCCTGAAAGCGTGAATAAGGGCTTGTCTCCGCTGTCAGCGGAGTAAGCTCCAGCAGCACAGCAAGGCCTCCATTGACACGTTTCCCAGCTCTGATGCAGGGTTCAGCCATGTCGACCTGGACATTTTATGTCCTCCGGCTCTGTCCGATGGTAGTTCTTATCTGCTTACCTGAGCGGGTCCCTTCACTCGCTGGTCAGAAGCTATTCATCTGCCTGATGCCGAAGCTTCAACTGTGGTCAGGGCTTTTATTCAGTCACTGGGTTGGCATCTTTGGTGCTCCTTCGCTATCACGACTGACCGCGGTGCCCAATTTGAATCTAACCTCTTCCAGTCGCTCCTCTCCTTTTTAGGCTGCGCCAACATCATGACAGCCTATCAAAAGGCGGCCAAGGGATTGGTCGAGCGGTTTGACCGCCAGCTGAAGACCTCCCTAGAAGCCTCAGACGGCCGGGAGAACTGGACAGACCCCCTTCCTCTGGTCCGTTCTCAAGTCGGACCTTGACTATTCCACCGCTGAACTGGTCTTCGGTTCCGCCGTCTGACTTCGCGGTGAGATGGTCGCATCAAGCCCTCGAGGTGTGGTCGATGGTCCTGTTACATTGTTTCCGGCAGTTTTTGCGGATACAGCCCGGTCTCGCCGGTCTTCGAGTCCTATCTCTGGAACCACTTGGCGACATGCTCTCAAGTCTATCTGCGATGCAATTGAGTCCACCGTCCACTGGGGCCACCCTGCGACAACCCCTTGCGAGTTGTTCCTTGACGGACGAAGACGTTCCGCATCCAACGCGGAACTCGTGAGGAGGTCTTGAGCGCGGACAGCCTCAAAGCCACAGTTCCGGACACTCCTTCGGATGAGCCCTGTGTTCCCAACTCCCTGCTCCACCTTCCTCACGCTCTATCCCTCCGTCTCGCATATTCCTTCCTCTACCAAATCCGCTGACATCGTCTGCAACTTCCCCGGTGGAAGTCACGTTCACTTTCCTAATCGGCTAGTTACTCATTTTTTTCTTGACTTTCGCATATCCCTCGGAGTTGCTTTACGCCACCCTTCGGTCTCAGAGGGAAGTACTGCGCCTGCGTGCCAGACTACCTTGCCGTCAACCAGATGGTCACTTTTCCTTAAATACTGCTTGTTTTGACGAACGGACACAACCCTGCAGGAGTTTCCCTGCGCGGCACGTGATTTGGATGATCAAGTCGTTTGATATTTGATTATTGCTTCTTACAGTAATCCTAACCCTGATAGCGTCTTTCGCGTCTTCCACAAGACTTCGTGAGTGTGGATTTCCATTAAAACGGTACTATGGACAGGCGCTACGGGATGTCTATCAAACAGGGACACGCATTGTGCGCCCGACGACGTGTATGATCGTGTCCATTAAGTTATTCGTGGCCAAAGGAACCACTATGATAGTGCGCTGTCGGCAGTTTTGGAAAAGGTAATAGCAAATCCTGAAAATATGTTTTCTTTATTCTCCTCCTGTGTGGCGCCGGGCTTCCAGCATTCTTTAATCTCCAGCACAATGTTAATTATCAAGGATCGGGTGCTCCTCCATGTTCCCAATAGTCGTCTGATATTTTGTTCGCCCAATTTTGACATTTCACTGCACCGGTAGGTTGTGTAAACCCACTTCGCAACCAGTGACCCCACGCTCATGTAATACGGGGATGGTAGTAATAGGGGTTTTACGGGTGGGGCGTCACAAAGGTGAGTGAGCGAAATGCATGCAACAAAACTTAAAAATGAGTAGATTTCCGCCGAAATTATCTTTCTGCGCCTATATATAGCAACGGAAGTGAGCGCGCTAATCGAAAAATGAACAATAAACAACTCTTAATAAATAAAAGAGAACTGAATAATCCGTCATTTACAAACTTGCAACAGCTCAGGAACCGATGGAGTGAACAGCCAACAGGGGAGAATAACGCTAAGTGCCAATTGTTTCACCTGCGGAAATACACTAGGAGGAGGTGTAATACACATGAGTATGAAGGAAGCTATTAAATTCACCATATGAACGAGGGAAAAGTCAAATAAGGTAATTGTGAACGCCTGTTTGTATCTTCCTAATAAGTCAAGGTACTAGTGTAAAATAAAAATTCAAGAATAATAAATACTTATATGTACAATAATGAAATGCATTTAGGAACAGAGAAAGAAATAATGATTATTTTTTACTTCTAAAATGCAGACAATCGGCTCCAGGTCGCAAAGAAGTCAGCCAACCACAGCTACAACGGAGGAAATAACCGAACGCATAAACTCAAAGGAGGTGGTAGAACACTGCCAAGCAAGGGAACTGCTATCTTGTGTGAAAAAATGCCATTGTGGACGCCAAATGCGCCAGCAAGTAATGAGGCTGCACATCGACGGATATGTGTTCCGGTATGGCCGACGTCGGAGGAGGAAAGCTCTAGGGGCTCTGGTGTCGCATCGGGCAATATGGGCCCACGTGGACGGGGTTCAGTATCGTAGGCGGTTTGGCCTAGACAGAGTTGGCCTAAAGCGAGCGTGGGAAATATCCCTGTGACATATTAGGGAAGCATATCCAGTGCAACAGCTTACCTAGCAGTGGGCCTGAAGGGTTCCTTCCTGAAAGCAATTTAACGACCATTTGAAGGAAAATGTTTGTACATAAACTGAACTCGATTTAATTGTCTTATTACTGGTTATGCGAGAGACAACGCACAAGTATTCTTGAAGAACTCAGTAAGCCATGGCGTACGCTTTCAGCAACAGGGATCCTTCGGAGATATCGTGGAAGGTGAGCGTTTGTGCTCCAACCAAGCCAAAGCAAACCAAAACGCACGACGACCCTTACAGCACGCGTTGCATGGTGAGTGCCGACATGGCACAATAAGGTTAAGTTAGTCTTTTCGAAGAAGTAAATAAGTCACGGCGTACGCGTCTGACAACATAAATTACTTGCAGATATCGAGAATGCCGAGCGTTTGTGCTCTAATTTAGGCAAAGTAAACTAAAACGGCGTCGACGATCCTTACAGCACGTGTTCCATTGTGCGTACAGCCATGACACGAAAAGGTGTAGATACCCTTTTGGAAGAAACGGACCACGAGGAGGGGGGCTGAAACCGAAGGGCACCCCATGTCAAATAATTTACCAGTAAAAAGGCTGTACTGAAACAACTCGGCGCTTTTGGTTATGTCAATGCTCTAGATAAAATTCAATGGGTGACTTCCTGTGACTAATTAAACAAGGTCTACTAAAATGAATCTAGTAGCCATTTACGTGCATTGAACCTAGTGGGGTTGCAAAACCTATCCTTACACTCTGTACTACTGTCTCGACGAAAGACTAATAGTTGAATTAATATTTGGTGTCTAGGTTTTCTGCTGAGGGGATCTGTTGATGCGCATAATGTGCGGTGGTGAGCGTGGTATTGGAAATGTATTTTAAACAGTAGGTCATCTATGCCCACCTCAAGGGTGCTGAGGCGTCTTTTGATTTCTTCCTGTGACGCGAGGTTTCTAAAAGGCCTTTCTTCTAAAACAGGTGGGCAAGTAGCTTATTAAATAAAAAGAAAATAATACGCTTGAACTCTTGACGACTTATCTTGACAACACATAACGACTTTTACTCTTCAAAAGACAAGTCCCTCCGAGGAAGGATTAGATCTATCCGACCTCTAATGCTAACTTGTGGGTCGAATCTCGTTGTGTTACCCCCCGAGAGGCCATCATTGTTAACAGCCTGTTTACTGTATCCGCTAATTTCCTGTCTTTGTAAAAAAACTGCCCTCGAAAATTCATGCGCACAGCAGACAAAGGTATTATCATGAGTAGTAACTCTGTTAAATCCCGGTCTCCGCCCAGCTTCATATCATAAAGCCCAAAGAATAAATTTATGGTTCGCCCAGAGAATAAGGATTTGGGGAGTTAGAAAAATAAAGGGTTTGGGGTCCTTCTGCTTGCAAACAGGCAGCTTTCACTGCGAGCATCCCGCAAAAATCCTGGTGAATGTTTACAATTATCGCTGTCTGCTATCACATTGTGGGATTCAGCGATGCAAACAAAGAGTTTCCATCCTATTCGAAAATCCAGTCTATGGATATGAAGCAAATGCTGTGGTTGGTTGTTGCGTTATCCTCTAGTGAGACGTTTCCCAACAGACTACAATCAGCACTGACCACTCAAAACATAAGACTGGAGAATCGCTTAAACTAGGAGCAGTAATAGCCAACCATCTTGGATAAGTTAAAAGAAACTGAAGCGGTCCTTCTAAATTAATTATTTATGACATAGTTTCTTTTGGATGCCCAAGTAGGGTATTTGCACTGTTCAGTAAATTTGCAGCCTTTTCTCCAAAGTAGAACAGGAACACATCTTGCTAGATCAAGGTGACTCAAAGGATTCTGTAGTGACTTCCATTTTTTCTTTTATAACTTTTAAGTTGCCCACAAGTCCGTTTCCCTCATCCGACAAAGGGCTACACGCTAAGCTAATTTGTGCGACGTATAGTGAAGACTGAATACTTGCGCAGTCGAACCAAGTATATGAAGTCTGCCAGACTTCGAACTTCGTTTCATAAGGTGCGATCAAATGCACCGTTTTGACGCGGTTGTCAAGGTAAACTCAGCTAGGGTTTTGATTTCGTTGTGTGCTTCAATTCGCATACATTTGTGAAGTCACCTATTTGACACCGCATAACGAGCGCGATGCGGCGCTTTATTCAGACGTAAACTTGCATGAACACACCTGGCTTGTCACAGAGTCAACAAGGCTTGGTAGCTGTTGAAACAATAGTACTTCTTATTGGAAAAAGGTGGGCAACTCAAAAAACAGACTCTCGCAACGAATCAGAATGGATCATGAGCTGCCTGCGAAGCCACAAACCTCCCGTCACACCACAGCAAGCAGAGTACCCGGCATGAATTTGGGGGTTTTGGAGTAAAAAGACTGTTTTGAGTTCTGAAAGTACTCCCACTTAACAATTTATTGTTTAGAAAGTACCCGCCTTAGAAAGAGCCCTTCTGGAGGGAGAGGCTTACGCTGTAGTGCTTTTATTCAGGACAGTAGTTCCCAAAATTCTCTTCCGGTCCTGACTCTGGGTGGAAATTTGCTAGTGCGAAATCGGATTTATATCGGGTTTTGCGTAAAACCAACCCATCTCCCCCGTTAGACTCGAAAATATTTCCCGAGACAATAGTCTATGTTCATATGGACGTGCGGCGGAAAGCTGCAGTGGAGTGAGGAGACGAGATGATATTGTTTCTGGCTGTATATTGAGAGCACTGTCTAGTCTCCCTTGTCTTTATCGGTAATGCCATTATGCCTGTATCATGCGCCGCTGTGCGGCTGCTGGTTGGGCTCGAGAGAGAGCCTATAGGGCACAACGGAACGAGTGAGTTCCGTAGGAACG
>CACRXP010000270.1:535793-555361 GCA_902702965.1 Spirometra erinaceieuropaei | reverse complement strand
TATTTCTATTGCAATGAACAGCACAGCGAAAGCGCTGTTCACTCCCATCTCGCAACCTTGTTTTAAATCTGAAAGGTTCGGACGCAAAGGAGCTCTCTATGCTAGTCAAATTTTACCGTCATCTTTGATGGAACCCACGAACGTGTCTTTTCGCAGGTGCCACAAAGTACTCCTGTATACAGCAGCAGGAGCCACCACTCGCATCAGGCTTTTTACCAGGAAGGGGATCCTTTGGGCCCAGTTAACTTGTCGGTATTCGGGAGGTTCTTCCATACTCACTTCTAGTGTTGAGTACATTTTAACCAGGAAAAAGATGTCGGACCGGTTATTCTCACTTATCAGCCCAAAGCATGTGGTGATAGAATGAATTCTTTTAACATCCAGAGTTAATTCCAGCTCGCTCTTCAGTTTCAGACACCGATTTCTAGCTTTTGCACGAAGCAGCAGCGTACGTTGGTATTGGTATTTTGACTCCAGGCCTTTGTGAAGTTTATTTTATTACTGCGTATTTCGTGAGCTTGCCTGGTATAAAACCAACTTCAGATATGCCATAAGCCTTCCAGTTTCTATAACGGTCGTAGGTATCCATATGCGCAAAAGTAACTGTATGAATCCAGTCAAATTTTAACTTGTTTAAAAAACTCGAACAGGATCTGCAAAGTGATTTGCCTTCTACTATGTTTCTCAAGTTTCCTTCAGCATAAAACGGTGTGATTATTTCGTCATTTTGCATCTGTCTACTGTGAATATTGCCCGTGATTTAGACTGCGGGCATTCATTTTAGTCACCTGATAAGAAACAAATTTCGTCTTAGATTAAAATAAGATTTATTTTCCACAAAATATGGTGCTCTGAATACCTGCTACCGTTAGCCTTTCATCAAGTTGAACAAATTCGTTTATTTTTACGACTGACGACTTTTCACTTCGTTTTCGGATTCCGTCATTAGAAAGCCTCTCACCAAGGGCAAAGATGAAAGTCCTGTGTATGTTTCACATATAACAGAGAGCCAGGTATCTGTCCATGCATTTTTAATATTCCTTCCGCTTTACAGGTTTGCTGGGGCTCTCGCTAATGCCTTGATCGTCCAGCTGACTTCAGCGCTCTGTTCAAAGTTCTATTTTGACCTTGAAGACGTCGATTCTAGATTATGACTTAAGATAGGTTGTTCGAACCCAGACGTTTGCCATCGAAACTACTTATTGGAGATCCGCAAATAAGAAAGTATCATCAGATTTGGAGCAGAAAATTCAAATCTTGCAAGTGGCTGCAAAGACGAATTACTAAGATGAGCAAAGGGAAGAAGATTAGGCATGAATTTACTACATTGTACTTGGCGCAGCTGTGGTCACGCCTGCTCTAGCCGGCCCCGATTATATCACGGGCTGTGCCTCTCCACGTACGACGATCGGCGACAGCGGCTCTGGACAACGACAGACACCGAATACCGAAGGTCCAACAGCCACTTTTGTCTTAACGGACTGTGTCGAATCAGCATTTGAGTTAACCGCATCTTCGATGGCTCCAAGTGGGCCGTGACTTCGCACAACTAACTTGGTGGATAATTTGGTAGGGTTGCCGAATGTCAGCAACGTTTGCGACCCGCTCCATCGAGGTCACTGTTTCAGCCCGATATTCCCGCCGGTCATCTCCAGCCACCTTTGGTGTCATTCTCCGGAGTTTGGGGAAGCATCGTTGCAGGACCTGACGTGAGTTATCTGGGCAGACGACTGTCACATTCTCCTGCTGATCCAGTCACTGTGGCCCCGCCGGGTAAATCTAAGAATTTTTTCCACCGCCCCTTAAACTGATGACTACTACCTTCTACGTCGGCTCAGGTCGTATAACGGGACCGGATTTCTGTGCTCAGGGCGTTGGCGGTGCTCGGTTGTCAGACTTTTGCGACATCAAGGCGTCTCGCACGTGGCATGCTGGGTGCTGATGCCACGTGAACTTTGGCGCGTTTGAGAAGGAGAACATAGGGAGACCCATGAGCAGTACCAGTTTTCGCACTGCGTATTGATCTGCTATCGCGAACTCAGCTGCAAGACCTTGAAACGTATTGAATTAAATGTAACAGATCACACGGTTAAACAATAACGCGCCGCTAATGTACGCCTTTGACAATTATTGAAAATCAAAGTCCTTGATTATCCTTGAATCTTTCTGCCATGACTAATAATCCGTTTTATGACCACACTGTTTCACTATTTTTTTCCATTAGCATCACGACAATTTGTTTTACGACTGTTAGCACTTTGAAGGACAACACACCCCTGAGTGAGACGAAATTATGCATCAAATTTGCGACTGATGCCTTGAGTTAGGACGCCGTTGGTCAGGATATTTTTTGAACTGAACGTTTCTAGAAATGTTTTTTTTAATCCTACTGTATCTGTCAATGTGAGTGTGTAAAAGGGCAGATATTTAATAAGATCGTTTCGTTCAACTCCATATTTAGTTTAGTTGCAAGAGGACACTCATCTTGGACACTCATCAGGACACAGTATGTACTCATGTTTGTTTTATAGGACTATCCAAGTTATTCATTTTATTACGGAAAAGAAAGAAGCAGAAAAGTTCCATAAATGAGATTGAGAGGACTGTAGACATGTAAAGTTCACAGGCCCACGATCTCCCTAAAATAATCCACGCGACTGCTTGTAGTCCCTTTGGCTCTTCATATGAAGAGATACGACCCTCTTCGTCTGCACTTTGTCTTATTTTGCTGAATAACAAGACTCATTTTGCAAGTCAGGCCTGCTTTATTTTGCAGATATGAAAAAACATCCCCGAAAGCTAAACAATGGAGCACTACGGTTTTGTTCGAGGTGAAACTTGAAAAACTGCTGGTTGCTCAATGTATTACTCATGATAGGTGGCAAACTTGCTTTCTGAAACCAACTATTTTCAGTTTTTTTACCCAGCGTGCAGCGTTTGTCATAAGGGCACAAGCATCAATGCACCCGGGTGTTATTCCTGAGCTTTATTCTGCAGGATCGGGTTACAGCTGGCTGATACCAACAAACGAATACTAAATGACCGCGATGGGCTCCCTTGTTAAGTTCGGCAACACTTACCAAAGTTTTTTGCCCGTTCAGATTTCGCGCTGCCCTGAGGCTGAGGCTGCCTATTCACTGCAGCTCTCCTGTTTCGGACCACCAGAAGGACATTCGAAACGGTCGCGGGTTCTGTCCCGAGCTTTCCACCTGGCCACTTTCAGGGTGCGTGATACCTTATACACATTCCGTCGCAAGCGGTAGGCGTGTCCATTTGTGGGTTTACGTAATGGTCGTAGTAGGTCGCTCACTTGCTTGCAGGCGTAGACTACGCCTGGAGTCCATTAACTGGCACCCAACTTTCACATGTGTCTCCCCGAAGCTATGCCCTATCTAGCGGCCACACGCCGGTAACCAACCCGACCGGCGGGCTGAACCAGGTGAGGGTACCCGTGTGCACATCTCCACACACGGTAAGCTCGGCTCCGCTGAGCGGATGGACCACCGCTCCGAGATGAGGTTCCATCTGGAACACCGTTGGAGGCCACAAGGTAAGTGAACCCCCAGTTAAGCGAAATTTGATTTGCTGCCTTTGCTTTCGCTTAATCTTGTTTGCTTGCTCTCTGTCTGCTTGTCTGTGTTTGGCGTTTGTTGAGAGATAAATGCCACTCTGATGAATTTCCTCTGCTGGCCTTGCCTTCTGCTGTCTTTGGCTGCATGTTTGTGTCTGTCCTTACTGTAAGCTAAATGCCGTTCTGTTGCATTTGTCTACACATCGTTTATATTTCAGTAACCCGTTAGCTCAGAAAGGGACGGGCGAGCTCTGATTCATACAGCAGGCAAGTAGCCTCAACTTTCTCCACCTCAGCCGTCTTCGTCGAATACTGTAGCTGAGGTAGAAGGGCCGGATCCCCGACACGCACGTACTGGAGCAGACGGGAATCCTCAGCATCCACGCCGTGCTGAGACAACTGCAACTGTGCTGGAACGGCCACCGCGTGCGGATGGATGACGAAAGACTACCCAAGGTACGCTCCTATGGAGATGTCGCGACGCGCTCACGCCGACAAGGATGTCAAATGCGGCGCTACAAGGATACCCTGAAAACCTACCTGAGGCGCCTGCAGATCAACCCAACAAACTGGGGAGACCTCGCTCGGGACCGACCTACGTGGAGGAGAACAGCGAAGCCACTCGCATCACCGCCGCCAAAGCCAAAAGTGAGACACGCAAATCTCAACTACCGCCGCCGCCGCCGCCGCCGCCACCTCAGAACGCCAACGCTCAGTCACCCCGAACGCGTTCACGATGTCAACGGACATTCCGGGCCTCAGATGGACTAGATAGACACCTCTGGACCAATTGTGGCACCCAGACTGCACCAATCGTCGTCTTTTCGTCCACCTCTCCCCAGCCTCCCACGCCGTCAACTAACGTTGACCGCCTCCCGAACCACCACTACCATCCTCCTCCTCCTCCTCTACCGCCGCAACGTCAACACCAACAAACACCAACATCACCATCGTCGATATCACAGATGAGAGCCTGGTCTATACCTGTCCTCATTGTGTTCGCGCCTTCACCTTAAGCATCCGTCAGGTCGGTCACTTGTAAATCCATCTCACAGCGACCGGCAAGCCAGTGCCTGGAGTAACAACCTACACTCGCCGCGTCCGCATCCATTGTCCGCACTGCCATCGCACATTCATGCGCCGCATGGGCCTTTTCGGCCACATGCACGTCTACCGGAAGGCGCGGTAGACACCGCCAGCCAAACCAACTCAAGCACATCCTCCCTCACCAGCGCCTCACTGCACATCAACATTACCCACCGCAAGCACCCAACTGCCACCTCCCACGCAAGCAGGTAGTGTGCGTCTCGGCTCCATCTCCATGCGGCTCGCTTCTTGTATGTGTGATCCGAGTCTGAGACGAATAAGGTGCGTCGAGCACCGTGAATCGGAAGCCAACCGAGTGATGCCCCAAATCAGTCTATGCAGTCTGCTCAGTTGTGTGTATTGTGTGGAGTGGCGGACTGGTGGGCTGAGAGCCAGACTGCCACGGCCCCTTCTAAAGCGATCTGTGACACTCTCATGCATGTGAGAAGAGTGTTTGTGTTTGTGTGTGAGCTTTATGTGTAGTGCCTCTCAGTCGACGACTATTTACTTACCCAACCCTGAAAGGTGACGGCTCAGGCTAAATGCAGGCTCAGATGTCGCCCTTCTAGGTCACAAAGGTCTGAAAGCGTGTGCTGTGCCAGCATTAGCAAACCAAGGCCCTCGAAGCCTGGTATGCACTGGCAGTTCCCTGACACCTGGTTCCCTGCTTGAGCTCCCGCTGGGTGTACAAGTGGTGGGCATGGCTGCCCAGTCATCCTCGTCCTTCTGACTCCTGTTGGGGGTGTTGTTGTTGTTGTTGGTGAAAAGTCCTAGTCAAGTGTATGTTGTGGACGAATTGATGGGGTGGCATGCCTAGGTGCGGTACCGGCCACGCCGGCCACCCACGCCTTCCCCCGCCTCCGGTCTTTTTGACCCTGTTTTGAGACCGGGTCTAGGTGGGGAGTGGGGAAGAGAGAGTGCGGTAGATGCTGCGCAAGTCTACATCCACTATAAACCAGTTCACATGCAAGTCGTCGTGCCTGCTGCACCTTGTTTTCTTGCACACCATTTTCGAACTGTCAGAGTGGCAGACCGGTGGACTGAGAGCCACGACCTACGGCACTCTCACGCATGTGAGATGTACGCCGCCCAACCCCGTCGTGTGAAATCCTGGTGCTTGTGTTTGGGGGGGGGGCAGGTCGCGCATATGGCGCGCGCAGATAAGGTCACTAGATGTGTCAGCCACCGCGCCCCTCCCCTGCACCTGTCAACTGACCGGCTCGGACAGTAACTGTGGCCTGCAAATGGGATAGAAGAGTGAGGTCGACGACTCAGCGCATTTTCCTCCTCACTATAAACAATCTGACGCGCCTGATGCTTTCACAGTGCGCTAAATGCCCTGGCTTGGAAGGTTTCCAACTGACGGGATAACTTGGACCTCGCAGTCGGCCGAGTGTTGTGTGTTTGTGTGGAGCGGCCGACTGGTGGTCTAAGAGTCAGGCTGCAATGGCTCCTCCTGCTCCGTGGAAGGCGAGCCGGATGTGATGGCACGCCTTGGTGCGACTACGGCCGCGCCATACCCTCTTGTTATTGGTTAAAATTCTGGTCATGTATTTGTTGTGGACCAGGGGATGCGGCGGCACGCCCGGGTGCGGGTCCGTCCGCGCCAGACCTCTGCACCCTTCCCCGCTTCCGGTCTTCCAGATTCTGTTTTAACACCGAGCCCAGGTGGGGGAGGAGAGAGTGCAGTAGACGCAGCGCAAGCCCTCATTCACTACAAACTAAATCCCGTGCAATTCACTGTGCCTCTTTCACTTTGCAGTGGAGCACACTGTAGACATCGTTGGCAACGACGGTCGAACATTCCACCTCTATCTGATTACAAAATGTGGCAAAAGCCTTGTATTAGGCTTATCAACATGTACTGTGTATTTTCAGCTCCAAAAGACAGATTTTGCATTTATCAGGCAGAAGTGCGCTGTTCCTCCTTCTTTTAAGCGAAAAACAATGATTTCAGTGGTAGGATCTGGCCTTTTTCCATCACCGTGAAAACTTGGAAACCGAGGAGTGGTCCAGCTGTTGTCCTTTATCCTTTCTAACTGCGAGTTAGTTATCTACCTGCTCCAAATATATTAGCCCGGCTCGTACTCATTTGGTGGATTATTAACAAACCTCCTACACTAGGCCGACTTGGGTAATGTGATTTGAACGGCAAGCACTCTACTTCATCGAAGGTCACTTGCTGCCCTCTATGTGGGTGTTGGCTGATGATTCCTCTTAAAGCTGGTGCCTGTCGGATGACGCGGGGCAGGCCTCAGCAAAGTGGTGGCGGTAAAAACCCAAGCAAAGCTCTCGGCGTTCACCCCTGCTTTCGGCTTCTGAACACGACTACGCAGGTAAGGAGAGGCCTGGCAACCCATGAGTCACCCGCGTCTGCTATTTTCTCGCCTTGCCTATGAACCTTACGGGGCTGTCTGAGGACAAACAGGGTACTTTTGGCGACGTACAGGCGCGTCACTTGCGTTCACATGATGACGCCCCAGCGCAGAAACTCCTTCTTGCAGGCGTCTGCCCCTTTGAAGTTTTCCCACTCTGCGGGTGGCACTCATCCGCATTCAAAAAGACCTCCTGCAGCAGAAGTTTGAGAACCTCGACTGCAAGATGTTCTAGCGTTTTCTTCAGGCGCAACAAGAGATGAAATGTTGGTATTGCTGATTGTTAGTAGTCTCAGGGGTATTTCAAAAAAGAATTTCAGATTACCCATCTACTACTTTTCAGGTATTCCAAAGAAAAGGCAATCCATGAATATGATTGACTGAATGGTAAAAAAAGGTTTGGCGTCAGAAAATATTGTAAGTGGCATTAGCACTAGAAAGTGGAGCCTTTTATAAAGAAAGGGGGAAAGACAGTCATGGAGGGGAACTGGAGTCTTTTCACGATTCCAGAGATGCGGTTGAGGTGACGACAGGGTGTAGAATCTACATGTACGTGGCATTTACAAAAATATACCATCAAATTCAGTGTGACTGTAAACATCACTTGTTATTCACCGTTATCATTGTTTGGTATTTTCTTCCCTTCCAAGCAGGAGTTCCTAAGTAATTCACCTAGAATCCGCCAGATGACTACCAGGCTCACGTAACGCAAAGATGTTCTGGCAGATTTTAAATAATTCATACTGACCCAACTGTGAAAATCTCGGCGCCTCGGAGCCTGGTAGTCATCTGGTGGATTCTAGGTGGATTACTTAGGAAATCCTGCGTGGGCAGTCAGCTTACTGTATCAGATTTGGTGAATTCCAGACGTTGTCGTAGACTGGGCATGTAGCTTGACCCAAATGTGATTAAACTGGCGTCGTCCGGCGGGGGCTCGTGGCTGAAGTGGTTAAAGCGTTGGCTGTACTAAAGCCTTTCCCTTACTGTCATGGGTTCGAATCCCACCGAGGCGCCGAGTTTTTCATAGTTGGGCAAATATGAATTATGTAAGATCTGCCAAAACATCCCTGAATTACTTTTTGTCTATTTTTTAATTTTTGCTCTCACTTTCTTCGCCAATTAACAGCGTACGTTAAGACTTTCGGCAGAAATTCATCTAGTTTCTTCGCTTCTTGCTCTCCGTCTTGTGTTTTGCCCCATCCTTAAAACTCCATTTACCACGATTCAACGTATGACACGGTCCACAGACTACCTCGAGTTAGTTGTGAGTCCTACACCCTGTCGTTGCTACTGTTGATGAGTGGAAAAGGATCGAGTATATCAAGTGCAAAAAAGTTGAAGAGATAGCAGTTAAACGTTGATTGGCCGAATTCCTTTTGATGATGATAAGAAGAGGATCGACTTCGATGAGGATCGTGTTGCTCACGTATATTACAAAAAGCCTATAGTTCAATGAAGTACCAAGGATATCCTGCTGTAGATGGAAGTTCTCCTCCTAAATTCACTTAAAGTGGTAGACGGTATGTCAGTTCAATGTAGGGAGGACTGCTTTGGTTTTAGGGTCCTTTCACTGCCAATGTGCCTCAGCTTTTTAGTAAGCAAACGTTTTTGGTAAAACTTCAGTCTGGTATTTTGCTTGGCACACGAGACAAAGTGCTGTTAGTGGCTGCTAAAGTCGTTGGAGTTATTGAAAACGAAAGTCACCTCGGAATATGATACGTCGGGTCTCAATCGGCGCAGGGCGATTCGAATTTTTAGGCCTCGAAGGGATATTACTGAGGAGGCTACTTGCTAGTTCATCATTTTGAATAACAACCAGAGGCGTGGGAATTCATTTATAAATCAAAAGGACATGACGAAACAGTTGGTGCGTGTCTCCAGCTCCGTCGGTTTTGTCGCTGACGATGGACTCACAAATAACTCCGAAAACTTCGTTCGCATAAAACTCCTGCTCCAGCTTAGGAGTCGCCTTCTCAGTTAGCAAACGAACTGCTTAGGAATCTTTTCGAGACACTAAAAAATGTCGGTCCTGCTGTTATTGCGCGCAGGGCGTCTACATATATGATGTCGCGAAAAAAACAAGAGGACTGGAACTTTGAAAACCCTGAACTCCTCGTGGAAGCAGAGTGGTCATTGCGTGGTAAAATGCCAAGAAGTGGACTAAGCATATTTACCCCAAGTTGTTTTACTCACGTTTGAGTTGTGGGATTGTCAACGCAACAGTATCTTTTCGAGTGTTGCACTTGATAGGGTATAACCCCTGACACAAGCTTGAAACGCCTATTTCAACAGGCGGTCTTTGCCGCTACCTGAATCAGCGGATCCTTCATCCTGATGAGTATAGTGGCGGACACCCCCCTTACCCTACGGCCCGACCGACCTAAACGGCAATTCGACCGTCGATGTCAACGCTGTCCACCCTGTGCTGCAAAGCAGAGTGAGAGCAGGGGTGGTGACTGGCGCGTGAACTCCTTTATATTGATAGTAGACTTACGCAGCATCTACCTTATCCTCCCCTCCTCCAACTGGGTCCGGCATCATGACTGAATCAAGGAGAGCGGAGGTGGCGAAAACCCGCTCCTAGGCGCTCTACCACACCCCCGATTCACAAAGTACAATGACCGGGATTTTATATCACAAGAAAGGGGAGGGCGCGGATTCTAACTGGCGAGGCGCGGATTCGCAAATGGACCTGCTACCATAATCTCCAAATGTTGACATTTGTAATGGGTGTGCATTCTTAATAACACCTGTCGGACTCTGACCTAGCCCTGGTGTTGATCCGGCGCATTTACGGCGTAGCCCGTTTTAGGGGCAAAAGTGACCTCAACAGGGGCCCAAACACACGCACGACCAGATTATCGCCGTCTTTCCTAATAGAAGTGATACAACAGCCCGCTTGGACACAAAGCCTGTAAAATTGCATCCACAAGCTCCTAAAATCAGCTGGCATTATACACACTCCATCGGGCAGGACTTTATACTGCCGGCACGCGCCGTCCTTGCAATGCCTTCGATTGCCTGAGAGAGCACAGCTCAAGATTCTGTACAGAATACATTCCCCATTCTAGTGCTCCCACATCCTCTTGTTAACCGCGACCTGATCTGATGAGTGGCTGGCGTGGCCACACCTGCACCTAGGCGTGCCATTACATCACCTCGTCCACAAAATACACTTTTCCAAGAGTTTTAACTAACAACAACAACAACAACAACAAAAATACCCCAACAGGGGCCAGAAAGACGAGGATGACTGGGCAGCCATGCCCACCACTTGTACACCCAGCGGGAGCTCAAGCAGGGAACCAGGTGTCAGGGAACTGCCAGTGCACACCAGGCTGCGAGGGCATTGGTTTTCTGATGCTGGCACAGCACACGCTTTCGGGCCTTTTGACCTAGAAGGGTGACGCCTGGGTCTGCATTTAGCCTGAGCCATCACCCTTCAAGATTGGTGCACACACAACACCTTAAACGCTATATAGGCTTTCTACTCAAATATCAAGTCTTCGTGGGCTGAAATTGTTGTAGGCCGTTTAATGTTGGCAAATAACCCAGAAATGGTTATTCCACTCCCTTTCGCATTTGCCAGTAAGTATTGTTGATTGTTGTCTGCTCGGCGGTTTCCAATAGCATGGGGCAGGGAGCCTAAGCCAAGGTAGAATGCCGTTATTGCGTTACACAATGAGGCCACTATTGTTGAAGGAGGCCGAGCTTATGACCCATCTGTGAATGCCCTAGGTTCGACGGTTATCCGCATCCAGGCTCGACTCTCAGCTCTTTACGGGCTATAGTTGACGCATGTCTGGTTGCTTGCAGAGTACCAGGCAAAAGGAGCCATTACCATCTCTCACATAATTGTTGGTAATGTTTCCAAAAAGCTAATCGTTACATACTGGTCAGGATCAGTTTTCCAGGCGTAGTAGACTTCAATGCCAATAAACAGGTTCAGACTGCCGCACAGTATCATCGGAGGTGATCACTAGGTCTTTTCCGGATTACAATCGGTCACATGCACTCTTGAGATTTCGAATGACCTGCAAGGATCGTATGCGATTTGGTAAAAAGATGGTCAAGTTGGAGACGTCATCCTTACATGCAAGTTAACAGTTACAATAAATTATTGTGTTGGCACTTAACCTTCTTATTGTGAGCTAGAAATCGGCTGCCCCGAAGAGTAATACTTAGGTGGTTGTAAATGACTTGACTATTTTTCGTATGATCAAATGACCAAACATGGAGTTATTTAAGCGGATCGAACGATTGATAACCAATTAACAAACTCCCGTTTCATTTTTTGTCAGGGGAAAGGACCAAAAATGATACTCGAGCCGGAGATGGGTACAATCTGATGCACTTGCTGGCGACATCAATGCTTCAGGTGATGTGGAATTGAGCTTCGGGATTTAGGCTTCTGTTACGTACTGCGTTATATAATTAATCTATCTTTGCCTGGTTGCGAAGACGCCAAATAGCAGGTTAGGGCCCACCAGCATCAGGTTTTCTTGAAGTTCTATGATCCCACCGTCAATGAAGCAGATTGTTGGCGCGTGTTCCGACAGTCGCGCAGACTCTGTAGGAGAGTCATCGCTGTTTTGGCAGTTAAATTGCTGTAGTCTGCGAAAGGACAGTCTTGGGTTCCGTATCCTTTCGGACCGGTCGCAGTAGGTGCGGTCAGTCGGCGCACTCGAATGCTGGTTCCACATGCAGACATCTTTCCGAAACAGACGTCAAATTGTGCATCACTTCTAGGCCTTCTAGTACGAGGTGGAGTGTAGACAGGAGTCAGAGTCATAAACCAGTTTATTAACCCCTCCAACCACTTGTACCCCTATCCCAACGCGGCTGTCTGTCTGTCGAACTGGGCACGTAGCCACGTCACGCGGGCTTTAGTCACGTAAAAAACCGCCTAGTGGCACCAGCACAGCCCCCAGTAGCATGTGGCATGCACATCTCCTACCGAAACATAGCAGACAAGCAGCCAAAGGTCACTATGGATTTTTTGACGAAAGAATGGGCATCTGGCTATCGGTAAGGCGTATGGAAACCAACAACATTAATTTCATGCAGGTCCGAGAGCAGAAAATAATTTCCCTTCTACGGGAAGACGCGTTAAGTTGCAAGATGTCAACTGCTTAAGCAATGGCTTCTAACTAGTTTCTAGGAAAGTAAAGTAGACTCATTACATACGTTACAACATGTCACCAAACTAACAGCCTAAGGCCAAAAGCCATTTTGTGGCTTCTAAAGACTAACATGCCCTAGGTGGCCTTATTATTTGGATTTTACGTTATATAATTTTAACATGAAAAGTGATCGGATATCGATTTTTGAAAGAATAAACCATCGAAAAGAAGTTTAGATGCACGTGTTTGCAACTCACTACCGTATGTCCCTATTTAATTCCGTGACCATTCGTTTATGGTCAGGGTTTGATTTGACTTCAACCAAGTTTTGAGGATAACCACAAACGTGGTGGTATGGGTGGCTGGTCTTTTTATCCTGATAGTCTTTCACTTTTCTGGGCTGTTTCGTTCTTTTTATTACACTGCAAGCTATCGTCAGGGGAACTGAAGACCGTGACATTACACCGGAAAGCGACAAATGCCCCAGAAAAGGTATGATCTTTCTCTCCCAATCTCTCTCTCTTGGCTTCCATATTGAGGATTTTATTCGCTATGTTCGATTTTTGCAAACAGTTATTTTGCCTTAATACTGCTGTTTTCTAACATGAATCAGAAAGATGGGATGTCATCAACCTGATGTTTGGAGCTTTATGGCTTGGTCGACTCTTGAGCCTCGGAATTAGGCCGAATGCTCTTCGGCGTCATTGAAGGACAAAATGACAGAATATGGACTTTTAAACACTTCTCAACGATTTTTACCTAGAACTTTTGCTTACTGACTTGTTGCTTCAACTGAAATTTCTCCTGGGGGTTGTATTATCAGGTAACAATGGCTTTGTATTTCTCAGAAACCATAAGAAAAAGGTAATAATGAATAGCAGAGTTCTTGAAAATGTTGATAGGCATGAAAAAGCTAATGCTTATACAACAACTGCCGTGCGAATTAACTCAGTCTTTCGGCCTTCATCACATTTAAGGATTCATTTTAGTTTGACAAAAAATTGCCGGGAAACTGTAGTCTGATGCATTTTTCGGGAATGTTTGTTTCTTCTTCTTGCCTAATCCCGCATCTTTTCCCTTCTAAAATAAGTGACCATCTAAAAAAACCTGACTGCTAAATTCCATTGGTGCCACTGTAAGGGGATCTTTACGTTGCTTCAATGCAGTTAATATGGTTCTTTCACGTTTCGTTGTCGACCTCAACAAATCATATGGCATCAAATAAGAAGTCTCAATTTGCTAATCATGGAGTCCTTGCTTATACGGGGGAACTACAGGGCGTCGGTGATGTTGGGTCGATAGTTTAATCGCTTTGATAGAAATATGTCTTCTCGTGGCCGTTTGTCAGGCATCGCAAACAATATTGCCTGAGACGCCTGTCAGAAACTTTTACCGTCAACGCCTCCTACAATTATTTGGTCGCTACAGGTTGGTCTGTGATTTGGTGTTTAATGTCATGTGGATCATATGATAGACTGTGGAATGGCGTGCCTCTACGGTGGAGAATTTGGCAAGGGTCGGTTTGAGGAAGTAGAGAATAGGCATCAAGTGCACACAGGAGCGTGGATGAGGCATGCGCTCACTACTGCTTTACGATATTGCAGTTTTTAAGTGGTCGGTGACAAGCAAACCTCCGCGCTCGAGTGTAAATAGACAGGTCCGCCTGGGATGAACCAAGGACCCCGTTTTCGTGAACGCAGCCAAAAAAGTTTGGTCAGTTTTTGATTTTTACACAGCAAACGTGACGGATTTGTAACGTGCAGATAAATAACTAGCGAGGGTTCCCGTCACGTGGAATTTGGTCATATTCACTATACGTATTTCGACGTTTTATAAAACTCATCCTCCAATGGGAAAGCTACCACGTTTTTATTAATAGGCAACTCGTCTATATGAAACGTCGCCTAAGATTGCGAACACTTTATGGCCCTACAGATCCGAATCCTTGATGTGGTCTTCAGTAGGCAAGTACTTACTCGAGAACCCTCCGGCCGTTAGAACTAAGTGCGCATCAGCGGAGGAGAGGACTGAAAGCCGGACAAACATACACACCATGCGAGTCCGCAGACTAAAACCCAATCAGCATCATCTGTCTGTAAAGAGTGCCAGCACCATTTCTCTGGTACTACCACGTTTGGTGCAATGCCAAACGCCTGAGGGTTGGGTTAAGCAAAATGACACTTTGTTCTCCGATAAACTGCAAAAACATCAGTCGGTTCAGTGGAAAATCCCCTGGGATTAAGCCTGGCGAGGCAGCTCGACCGTCGATTTCGACGATGTCTACCATGTGCACGACATCAGGGTGAGATCAGGCACGGCGACTTGCGCGTGATTTCGGTTATAACGATAGTAAACTTGCCTTGCATCTACCGCAATCCCTCCTCCCCATCTTGGCCCGGTGTCATGACCAAGACAAGAAGACCGGAAGTAGAAGAGGCCGCAGATGGTCGGAACTACGAAAACCCGCACCTAGGCATACCACTACACCTCCCGGTCCACAAAAAGCACTTGAGTAGGATTTCTAACAGCAGCAGCAACAACAACAACAAAAACGGGGGACACCAGGGGTTCCATCTGGCTCGTGAGGCCGCAGGTGGCCTGCCACCGCACCCGGAATGCTGGCATTAGTTATGGGTTTGCATTCCCGATAACGCCCACAGAATCCCATCTAGACCCTGTGTTGATCCATCGCGTCTACCGCGTGGCCCGTTTTACTGGCAAGCGAAGAAATCAACTCTTCTAAGGAAGGTATATTATCCGACGGCGAGGTTGTATAGGAGTCTGGGAAGGGGATATGACGCAAGACGGGGAGATGGTAGGCGGAGCAAATGACATTTATCGGCAATTAATCAAAAAGCAATAAATTAGCAGAGAAAACGACGACCAGAAGCACCAAAGAGCAACTTGGTGATAGTCAGACGCATCCAACCGGTGATTAGATGACATGCTAATTTTGTGACACATCAAGCTATGTCTACCCCCAAAAGGCCATTTTGTGGGATTTGTAGTTTATTGCTAACTTCCGGTTCGCCGGTCCATCAGCGTTTCTTCCTTGAGTTCTTGTGACTGAATTTTACGCCCTCTCTCTCTGAGACGCTATTTCAGTGACTCTTACCAGTTTTCATAAAAGATCCTGAGATGGTTAGAGTATCTTCGACTGGCAGAATGTGAGACGTAGGCGACAGAAATAAACTGCGCATGTCAGGAGGGCGGAGTTCTGTGGCTATATTCCCTAATATTCTATGCCGAAGGAAATGGTGATAAAGAGTTGGTGAAACTGAGGACGATTCAGAATATAGCTGTTACCGAATTTTGTGCTCTCTCACCTAACTGTGAACGATCTCTGCACGTCTTTGCTGAGGTGGCGCGATACCTGCAGACAGCCTAAACCAGGCAAACATGCGAGTTGTTTGGGTCCTGGCTCGTTAACAGTTGTGGCCACGCCTGAATGTCCTTTTGACTAACAGAGTTATTGTCGGTTGAGTAGATATGAAAATTTGATTAAAAGAAAGTACGAATAATCACTTCACTAGGGACTGTTTATGGCCAAATATAACTGCGGATGTCCGGGACGCATATTGTTTCTGCAAACTCAGCGACTCAATGATAAAAAGTGGAAAACACTGCAGCGGCTGCATCCCCTCATAGCCGAGTGTGCTGATTCGATTATTTTTAATTGTTAATTTTCAAAACTTTATTCAATAGGCGGGTAGGGGGGGGGGGACAGGGTTTCTGCATGAAAGGGCAAGCTCATGAAGATATTCGGCGGACGACGACGCTGTTTTACTAAGGCCGGAAGAATCTGAGTTTGGTAGCGAATAAAGAGGAATATTAAGCAGCATTCGGGCCACGAAGGCTTCGCTCTGGGCTGAGTGACGATTACGATTTTCCGTAGGTATCTAACAGCATATGATTTGGTGTTATTTGTGGAGGTATGTCGCAAGCAGTGCACACAATTAACCAATATTTGGGGCCACCGGCTGCTTCTCTTGTTATAATAGTGACTTCTTCGCAAACGTCTCTGCGATATTTGCAAACGTGCTGATTTTTACTTCGTAGAGCTATGCGGAGATTTCACCCTGTTTTGAGGTCTAAATATTCGGTTTTGCATAAGATGCAAAGCTTGCCTCGAAACGATTGTCCTATTCAGCCCTCGAAAGCAAGGTTGACTATAAGGGTTCAAGGTCCGCTCAGCAAACTCCAACATCAGGGTTGAGGAGGACGGAAATAGTCCGAACCCTCAGGCCATCGCCTTCTGTCTAGAACTTGCAGATTAATCCTCTAACAATAGAATATATCGCAAAAGTGGACAATGATAGAAAGGGAGTGACTAGTCGAATTAGAGGGGTAATCTAAGTAAACTGATCCAAGTGGAGTCTTAAGAAGCGGGCCAAGCTTACGGGAGATGTGTGATAGACGGCATCAACAGTGTTCTCTTCTTACGATCCCAGAAACTTATTCAGGGAATCTGGGCCTAACTTGTGTTGTACAAACACGTGATTGCCTAAACCTGACAACCCTAGAGGTCAGGGCAACAGAGGATTACCGGTGGGAGGAGAAGGGGGAAGGGGGGAAAGAGTTTGGAGGAGAGGAGGTGACACCAAACAGTGTGCCTGTTTGCTTAAACTGCGCACAGTGAGGACGAAGAGCAGAAGGCTACTTGACCTAATTCGGTGTTATTATAAAAGAGAAAACTGTGACGACGCTGTTCATGACCTTAAGTTCCGTTGAGCTCTTTTTGGGGCTAGCTCGCGGCCGGTGTAGTTCTAACCGGAGCGCCATGGTCAAACTTGTGCTGTACCACGACAAGCTCCAATCGTTCAATCTGGAGCAGTTTACGGCAAGGTTTGGTCCTGCAACCTCACTAGCTTCGTAAAAAATTTTAGTAGATGCAATTATGCCAACTTTACATATATTACGTGTCTGCGCCTTCCCTATTCTTTAAATGCAGCGGGTGACTGTGCCTCGGGGTGGCAAGTCCTTATGCACCATCCGCGGTTACCTCAGTTATCAGTTCTCACGCGCTTCCCCGCTCGTGCTTCGAGCTCTGTTTGCGCTCTCTTTATTGTGTTAATCCAGTGAGAGGCTAAGTAGGCTTGCTAATGGGATTGTTCGGACCGACTGGAACTCCATGCACTGTGAATCAACAGGCGGTTCCCTCCGTGACCACCAAGCTGTGCTTGCACCTCCTTGGTCCTCTTAATCCAGCGAGAGGCTGCGTACCGGGGAGAGCACATACATGTCACCTTCGGTCACACCAAGCATCGGTTCACACGCACTTCCCTGCGCGTGTTTTGAGTTCCGCTTGCGCTTTCTTCCCTTTCCTAATCCAGCGAGTTGCGGAGATTGGCATGTTAACTAACGTTGTTTTAGTAAGCTAAACATATTGTATCAATCAGGTGGGATTGCACGGCCAAATCGCGTCCAGCTTACACCCAAACAGATTCATCGGTGAAGTTCGACAAGTTAAAAGCTGACGCAAGACGAATCTGTGGATTCCAATTTTGGTCAAAACCGTGGTTCTGCTTCTTTGCTTCGTGTATTTTAGCTCACTGCCTCATACCCTTAAAATCGAAAATTTTAATATTTGATCTCATCACACGTTACAGATTCTGTCTCTGTGCTGTCGCCAACAGGGGAGTTGATGGTGGATGGATTGCGCCCACGCGGTAGATGTGCTGGACCAACACGGGGCCACGCGAAATTCCGGTAGGCGTTTAGGAATGAGCAGCATAACAATTGCCAACGTTCGGGATGCCAGCCACCTGCGCCATCTCCCGCCTTCGGCCTTCTTGACAATGCCTCGACATCGGGCTCAGATGGGGGAGGAGCAGAGAGTGCAGCAGGTGCTGTGCGAGTCTACTACCACTTTAAACTAATTCACGCACAAGTAAACGCGCTTGATCTCGCCCTGCTGTGGAGCACACGGTGGACACCGTCGGTCACGACGATCGAACTGTAGGATGGTAAGCGTGTATTTATTTGGAGGGTTAGAGGCAGAGCCCTTGATGACCCTATTTATGTACACAGCTTTCGCAGATTCGCATTCAAAATAAAATTGCAGGCATTTGCAATGTGATCGGGTCACAAAACAATCGTAATCAGAAGGAAGCGCATCAGTTCACTGTAAGTTAGATCGGCTGTTGGTCATGCTCTTGCGAACACTTTCAGTGCGACCCAGGAAACGTTGACGGGTGGTGTGGAGTTTAGAGCTTATAACATCAGATCGTCTCGACGCAACAAGGTTTAAATCGCAGGCTTTCTGATTTAAATGAGGCGTATCGTTGTCAAAGACAGCCAAAGGTCGGTCTAATTTCCATTTAACCAATAGCTGTCACTACCTATGACTAAAGCCTAAACTTTCTTGGCTCAGATTTGTTGCTGGAGGTCAGGAAAGAAATGCAAGTTGACAATGAAATACTACGCATAACCACTTTACTGTAATCCACTTAGCCCGTTAGTCGTCTTCATTATTTATGGTTGTCTGTCTTAAGAGTGTCCGAGCTCGGTACGTAAAGCCTAATCGTCTGTGGTCTGCACCACATAGCTATTGGGTCATGTTTATAAATTCCGTTGGTGGACGTCTGTGTCGAGATTTGCGCGGCGGCCAGTGCGAGTGACTGCAGCAGCCATTTCATGTTTTGGTGCCGCAGTCGAGCATATGTCAACCTCAGGCAGACAAGGCTCGTTTAAGTAGCCTTGAAGTGACCCGGAATCAAATTTTCTATAATCGAGTAAAGGGTCCGCTATTTGTCGTTTCCGATCACAATGAACCAGCAGAGGATACTACTCTACACGGACGTATACATTATTTCCCCCGAATGGCAACGTCATGTTAACCCTCTACAGGCTTGACTGAGCACATTATTTTTTCCTAGTAGATCTTCAATAAGCTTGCTAGTGATCGCAGGGGTTGGCTGCTTACAAAGAACTGTGACGGCGTCGCCTGACTGTGCAGCAGGACTGGGCTGGAAGTATAAAGCCTTACGATCCAGGAGGTAGATTCGTCCAGTAGACGCAACAGTGATGAGTTGCACTGTTAGTTAAGTAGATGGAAGTGCGGGAAATCTAGAAGCCAGGCTACCAACTAATCGAAAAAGTAATATGGGCGTCCATCATAAAACTTTTTAAGCGTAGCATTGCGGCAAGGTATTGAGGAAAACGGTATTGCTAGTGGCTTAAGGTGATCCGTGAGACATCTTTGAAGATGTTATTCCACTGCTCCATCGGACGCAGCGTCGCCAATTTTTCAAAGCTGAACGCAGCATCCAACCCCTCACCTGGCCTTAAATATTCTAGAATCTCACTACCACTAAACACGCTCTGGATGGCTTGGGACAAGATTCTTCCTCATTTAACTTTCCCAGCATCCTCTCAGTTCTGTGGAAGTAGCTGACCAGGACGATGATTAAC